>NW_019059701.1:681978-692523 GCF_000696155.1 Zootermopsis nevadensis | reverse complement strand
GAGGACCAGAAGCAGAATCGACTTGACTTCTCGTTTGTCAGGAGCTCAAAGATCTTGCAAGAACCGACCCCAACTTCCTTTCTAAGCTCCGTGTGACTTCTTCCTCTTCCCAAAGATGAAAATTCAGCTTAAGGGAAGGAGATTTGAGACGATAGAAGAGATTCAGGCAGAATCGCAGATGGTGCTTGACAGGCTGACAAAGAAAGATTTCCAGGGATGCTTCCACGCTTGGCAGCGGCGCTGGGATCGTTGTGTTCACTCCCAGGGGAACTACTTCGAGGGTGATGGATGAATTTAATACCTGAGATAAGTGTACGGGTTTTTTTTATACGCGCAGTCTGGAAACTTTCCGATCGCACCTCGTACATACGTGTTATTCATATAGCTTACTTTAATAGAAGTCATTCGGGTATAAATATTCATTCTTGAACTGATGATAGAATATACTCTAAATCCTGTCTAGTGAATTCTCAGACATAAACCTTTCTGGTTCGCATTTTTAATGCAGGGATCGAAAAGCAACGCTTCCAAGATCGAGTCTTGTAAACATTAGGTGCTCACAGCATCGACCCAAGAAACCTCATACACGTAGCAACTTTTCCAATTTCATGTCCTGCTTCTAGAACTGCCATTGCGATGGTAAACCATGGATTTGTGGCTTCTGTCTTTCTCGTTTTGTGTTGTGCGTACAATAATGTGTAGAAATATTTCACGGTTTGGAGGCAGAAGAGCATTCACTCCTTGATTATGTATGTGCCTGACCGCATCTTCCCATCACGTACGTACTACTCCATCAGGTCGACCTTGTGAGGCCGGCGGTTCGCCTGATTGCCTCGACGGGCTTCACGGTGTGGGAGACTTGGCTTAGTCATGTCGCACTGAGGCGGGCGGACCACATCGGGTGCAGTGTTTACACGCCAGTCCATGCATCTTCAGTTGTACACGTCTCCAGGACTCCTATTCCTTTGTTCTTCTTTATTCCTATATTTATTTTTCGTTTTTCGTCAGCTTTTGCCGTTTCTATTCTCTCCTTTCGTTGTTCTCTTTTTCTGATTATATGCTCTTCTTATTGTGCTCCGCGTTTTCCATTCTGTGGCCAACCCAGGGGTAAATCGGCCAGAGCATCGAATTTATCACTCGCCTCCATCCATTACAGAGGATACGAACGTGTAGAGCTCTTACCACTTCATTACATATTTACCTTGTCTTACCTTTGAACTACTGCCTATTTTCCAGACTTTTATTCGTCTTTCTCCCGCTGCTCATGTGACTTCTTCAGTACGTTGTTTCGTTAAGGTCACATTATATTCGTCCATGTCCCACCTGAACACCTACTTCAGCGCCGTGTTGCCCATCAGTATCGTAATGAGTTGAGAGTAAAGTGCGTAATTATTTGTTTTTATAAACAAAATAAAGATAGAAAAAAGGACACAGTAGTTTCGATAATTCATGCTTATTGCTTAGCAATTTACACTGCATAGTCAGAAATATTTTCCCTTGTATTTCGTTGAATATTAACCACATCAACATAGTTCCTGAGAAAATCGATAACATTTCGATTTGAGAATCATGCAGAGTTTGGTGTGTATTTGTCCGGCCAGAGCCAAAATTTAATTCGTTCGGTAAATTGCAGACTAACCGTCTTTACATTACCAAATGTATATGGACCCCAAGTATTAGTTGCACTAATATTTTCTAAAGCTTTTGATATTGTTTTCATTCTTCCTTCTAAAAACGTCGCCATACGAATTGATTATGCTTTTTCTATTTTTCTAATTTCATACTTTTATCTTTCACTATTCTGCAGCCTTCTAGCGTCCTTGCTCGACCACTGGCTAACTGGATAACCCATTATATCTAACAATACATTCATTCCGGGAACCAAAGACTTCACTACATGATGGTATTTCGATTAGATCACATCCTATTACAAAGATTCATTCTTTATTTACTGCTTTTATTTATACTCTCATGAATGTCTCCTTAGTTACCTGCTTCAGTATTATATTACACTACCGTGCCATTTTTTCCTTATATGAATCAGAATTCCTTTTAGGAGGGAATTTTGCTCGCGGCCAGTGACCCAATAGTGTGAATCATCAAGCGGCCATCATTAACTTGTACGCAACAGCTTCTGATTGTATATTCAGTTCCCAACAATATTTCTCAGTCGCTTAGATGACCTTTTGATTGTCATGGATTCAGGGAATTCGTTAACTTTGGTCACGTTGGGACGAGTTTTATTCCCTCCACATAAACGACGCTTAGTTGCCAAAATAAGAAGAAACGCTCCATTTTGACGGAACGTGCGAACGAGAGATTTATACAGTACAGCTACTGTGTAATATTCAGGCACAAAATTTAAATGACTCAACATTTATCAACTAACATGACTCGGGACACGATCCTGGGTCAGTTAAGTGACTCGAAAAACCGAGACGTATATGCGAGGGTGATGATAATATGGACCGTAGAGTGGCTGGGTTAGAAGATGTTGTTTGGATTCATCTGGCTCGAGATATGATTGCAGAAGACCTCTTGTGAATTTATAAATGAAACGACAGTTTTTGTAGAAAGCTGAACGTTCTGTTATCTTCTAAAAAGGACTCGGCTGCTTGGAATTATATAATTAGTTTATCTTAATATTGTACTACTGCAGTTTCTTCTCGGTTTTTCAAAAGTCGTTCGTTATCTTTATATTTTTAATTTCCTTCGTTGCATAAATTTTAAGAATATATCACATTATTAAATTTCAGAATCCTCCGAGATCTTATTGTTGATAACAAGGATTTAAATAAATGGTATGCGGTGTATTCAAATGGCATTGTGGTCTTTGTTTAAGCGTTCCCACAACTGCACACGTAATATAGTTATGTGGGAGGATTAATATTATTGGTTAATTCGAAATAATGTGAAGGATGGCAGGAATGGAATCTTCGAATTTTCTGTCTCAGTATGTGTGTGGAAGGAATGACAAATCACGATAATCCTCAGTCAGGATAATCGATCCTCAGTCTGGGAATCGAACCTTAACCATCCAAATACTAATCAGGAGTCGTAGTTAGCTGCAACGTTCGGTGGTATTGTGTCAGCACTGAGTTTCAGGAAATTTGTCGCTGATTGTATCAGACTCTGAACTGTCGGAAGACGGAAACAATAGCTCGATAATAGGATTCCTCAGAATAAAGTCTTCCTTCGGGAATTCTAAAAATAATATAGGAAAAGAATTACCTGCGATTCAAAGAAAACTCATTATAAGTTTCTGGATTAAAAGGTTTAAACCTGGAATTGCATGTATAACAGTTACATTGTCTTCATATGGAAGTTGGTAATTTTTGTGCTCGGTTATGACAAAACTTTACATATAAGCGAACTTGGAGAAGCTGTTTCAGCTACTCTTTCAAATTTCAACCAGCTGCTCTGTATTTCACAGCGATTAAACAGTACAAATACCAAAATATACTCGTACTGAACAATTTTTAAACAAAGTCAATGCATGACAGGTTTTTCCTGTTATGCGATACACCATTCTGTTTCATTTTCCAGTAAACGTCATAAGATAAGATGGCACATGACAGCTTTAAAAACTACCATTTTATATACATTTGTCTCCCCAACCACCGTTTTAAAATCTAAATATTTCATGTTTAAATATATTGGTTTTCATTACGTTGTATTGTCGAAGGCAGGCATCCAAAAACTTCGAATTATTTCATATGACCTTGTAATCATTTTCTAATTATAATATTCAGAGTTAGCGATGGCGTCTCTTTGAGTTTAATAACACGTAAAATAGCTGACTTCATTGTATTTAAAGAAACATGTTTTGACACGCGAATAATAAATACACTTATTTCTACTTCTCACTGTGAGACAGGTCCTCTGATCTGTAAAACAAAACGCCAGGAAACACTGTGATAATTTTCTTTGTCATTTATGTGCAAAGCTTGTCGTAGACTTACCTTTCCTGAAGAAAAAATCGCTATATTTTCGCTGCTTTAGATAATTATGGATAAACGGCTGTATCTCGATAAGGATTCGAATCGAGGACTCCGATATTGGAATGGCTTAACAATAGGCGATACTCGTATTTTTGAACACACTGTGGCTGGTGTGCAACATAATAAATCATATATACAAGCTGACGAGTGTTCTGTTTCCGTTTCTCATGGTCTAATTACACAGCTCTCCCTCTTCGCCCCGGAATTAGTTGTATTTGAAGTCGCTTCCTGTGCAGTTAGTAAGTGCTCAAGGCTTGAGCTTGTAAATTATATCCTAATCGCTTTTCAAAACATGCACTGATATATCTTACTTTTGTTACAAAGGCCTGCTGTTGACCATTCTGAGCTAATATAATTCAGGTTCCCACATTAACACGTTCTTTAACACCCATTTGCGTATTGTACTCACAGCTACGCGTAAGAATCCTGCGATTTGTCGTCCCTTGCAGTCTTCTAACAGAAATATGTGTATATTTTTATATATTTTTTTCAATACATAATGGGAGAAATGGGGAGAACCAATGTAAAATAAACCACAGATTTATTTCCATCACCAATTTATTGCCTGTTCTTATAAAGTAGAAAAAATACATTTACTACGAGTTTATACCTCTTTTCGATAGTCATTAAATATATTTAAAATCACACATATACACACAGACACGCACGCACGACGAACTAACGAGTCCTCTTGGTATCTGATATACTTTACACCTTCCGTGATTCTGCAAATTGATTTAACTGGTAAGTGCAATCAGCAGGCAGGATTGTACCGAGTAGGAAAGTCTCTTACCATTGTGCGTTCAGAAATTCAGTGAGCATGCCACCAAAAATCACTGGTTCGTAATGTAGATACATTTCCTTTTTCTTGTAATTGATTAGCTTTCACTTAGGTATTTTTTTAACTGACGATTGCTATCATTAATTTATCATAAAGAGAGGTAACGTTGTACTCTGGTGTAGTGTCAATTAATGAATAACCTGAGACATGTAATAACACACGCCACTAATGGAGTAATTATCTTTCTGTGTTAACCATCCTTAGACCACTCCCCGCAGGAAAATAATGAGAATCTATTTTTCAGTAGCATATTACAGGATATCCTTTAATTTGTAAATGAAGGATTATGTGTTAAAAGGACTTAACTAAGTGAGACTTGAGGTTGATTTTCACGGCTGTGAAGATTTTGGTTTTCTGGGTTTTCTTTCGCCGTGTTGACTCGTAGGTAGCTGGTAAAATTTCAGAGGAACATACTGCCTTCATATTTAGCCTTGAAGATGGAAGCGGTATATTCCTCCAAATCGCTGGTATCCACCCACAAGTCCACATGGCTTCAGAGCTCAGAAGATCACCATCGATGGAGTAACTCACTTCTGTATGTATTCGTTGAAACAAGAAAAAATTAAGAAGAGAAATATGTGTGCGAAGATTTTAATTTTCCAGCTCTGCTGATTAAGCCATCGTTTGGAAAGAATGCAACTGGTTTAACAATCAGTGACGGGCTGCATAAGTGGGGAACAGATCAAAAGATTTATTGAAGATTGATAAAAAAAATGGATTGGAAAGCAACAGATGAAATATTTTAACTGTGATTGAAGTGAATGCGATTATAATTTAAGTCCATATTATTAGAAAGGTATAGTGAAACACGTATAAATGAATGGATTTGTTAATACATTGCTTTTGTAACAAAAAGATGGGAGTGGTTACCTGATGCAATTACGTGTGCTACAGCCCGTGAAACGATTGATAAAAATTCTAAACCAGGACTTACCTTGGTATTCAAGGTTGCAGAAAATACTGGTACAGCAAAATTACGCGTATTTATGTTCAATCACTTCACGTGTTTATAAATTAATATTACTAAAAAGTTATCCTAAGAACATCGACTACGTTGCAACTACGAAGTTTGTCTCATCTTTCATTAGTTTAATTGACACAGAAGGGGTTATAAACTCAGTACATTTAGTCCTGTAATTTTAATATACGTACATCCAAGTTCTGATTTGTACCAATCAGTGATAAGCTATTAAAATGTGCAAGACTTTGTTACAACATGTTTGTTAAATAAGTTATCCGGAGATTTATCTACATACTGTCCAGGAATAAGGTGACGAAATTTCTGAAGGCATCCGTATCTGAAATATCACTTTCAACATTCTTGTGAGACTACTGAGATATGTCCAAGACTTTGTTGTTAAGTCTCCCCTTTAAGTGTCGGACAAATCTCAATATATTTTGGTATTTGTATTTCGTCCTTGGAATCCACTCCATTTATTTGTACAGTTGCATCACACGTAATCACTTAACTGTCAGTTACACATTTAATATAGAACACAACCACTCATTTATAACATACAAGTTCTGCATTCGCACTTTTACATTTCCTTCCACGAGGAAGACATTGAATTATTGTAATTAATAGAAGTTTCTGTGGTAAAATACGAAATGTTATTGCACGCAGGGAAAATACAGTATTAAATCTTAGAGAATTGTATTCTTAAACTCAAGTTTTGCGTTGCGTCCTTTAACCCTTGTCATTGACATCAAAATTCCGCCTATTGTTTGTATATAACAATGGTAAACTTAGATGTCATTTCCTGTTATAAAACGACCGAAATATGTAGCTTGAATTGTCGGAGACATGGCTGCAGATATATAATAATGAACGTTTAATTTATTTATAGCAGATTATCATTGTTTTGGAGTATGATATGTCGTACATAGCGTAGAAAGGGTTAAGATAATTTAACATAAGAAATTTGAGTACCGGGTACAATATAATTGTTACATTCTAATATTTCTACAATGGGTAGAAATATTTTAATGGTGATATATCTAAAACAAATTAAGAAGCTTGCACTGTGATATGAACTGTAATCGCCTTCTAATTTTACCTGAAATAGCAGAATTTATATACAAAATGAAAGATCAAAGGACATTTAATTGGTTTAAAACATTTAAAATACATTATAAATATAGATTAAACCGTCATAATAGTATCACATATGTAAACGAAAAAGTCGATAAAATGGACCATATTCAGTAAGTTGTTACTGTACGAAATATAAACAAAAGTATTATATTGACGTGGTAGGGATAACACAACTCTCAAATGATGTTCGTAATATTAAACCTGATAGTGCTAATGGATATGTGTTGATACGAATAAACTATTAATGAGGGATTTTAACTTAAATTAATTTTGGTCTCAGAGTTCTGATTATGTTTTACATTTCCATACGCGAATGTAAGTGGTTAAGACAATTTTCACGTTACATAAACAAAGGCTCTCGCCTTACAATTTACAATTAATAATAATAATAAAGAGAAATCACAATTGCAATTTTCATTCACAAAATGTGCTAATTTAGACATCGTCTTCTTCGAGGTTTTAACATTCATTTAATCCCATTCTCCGACGTACATTGTGCGTGGCGTAGGTGGGATGTACCCTCTGGTAGGAATAGGTAGGCGGCCATATATGTGATTGTAAGGGGATTCCAGCGCCTCAGCATCTGCAATAACAAAATCTGTTAACGTTTGCATTTACTGGGATGTTCATGAATTAAATTGGAATAATAAAGTTCTCTTTTAGCCTCAAGAGATCAGTTATATTTAAATTTTACGATTAAATCTTGAGTTACTTGTCACTCTAATGAGACGGGAAAATTATAATGAGTAGGTCATGATGCTGTTCTCCTGGGTATTGGAATCTGCCGTCAGGTCTACACGGCCCCAATGTCAGTTTGCAGGGATTTGGAAGGAGACGATCATGACCTCTCTCTGAAGGTACTATGCCGGCTTTGCCTGGAAATACTGAGGAAAGCGTTTGATTGGCGTCCGGGTCAAGATTGGACATCACCACTTAACCGAACACGTAGAAGGACATATCGTCATTCGGATTCGATTGTTTAGAAATTCACAGTCTGAATCATTTTGCAGATTAATCAGAGATTCCACACAGCATACGTGTGCCGGCATATAGCAATTTAACCCTGTGATGAGCGGAAACTGTATTGATAATTATATGTATGAAGTAAAGTTTTCATATTTTTAAGATAAATTTCTTACAGTTTGCTAAAAAAAAAGCTCTGAATTTAAGTTTCCCCTTACTAAATATCAGTGTAAGACGTGGAAAGGAAAATAACCCTATACCGAAAGAAACATTTAGGCGAAAATTAAAATGTACAGTCAGGATCTAAAAACAGTGCACTAATTCTGGCGGTTGAAAACGGAAGTTAAACACTTCATCAGACACACGATTTTGATCCACTTTCATCCATGTCGCATCTTACACCCTATTTCACTAGGATCCATGTTCGTTTCCCGTCTCATGTCAGCGTTCAAATTTACCGTTTTCCGATAGATTTCTCTGCAAAACTGCGGAACGGAGTGACCTACGTATCTTGACATCATCATCTTCGCATTCCGGAGATTCCTGGTTCGAATATCGACCTAAAAACAAGGTATCATGAATGATGATTTTCGTGGTTTTCCTCATTCTTTCCAGGTAAATGCTGGAATAGTATCTTAAAATAGTCCATAAACCCTTTTTCAAACACACTTTCTATTTGACGATTTATAATCATAACATTTCCTTCGACTGTAAATAACTAGTGTGGTTGAATAAGCGTTGTTACGTAACCTAAGACTCGATAAATTGTTATTTAATATCCTCAGTTCTCTTTCTATTCAGTATAGCAGTATAATGCCATTACATTAATTCACTTGCATTTACGGCAACCACATTTTCATATGTACACAGCGTATAATTAAACATTTAAAATAATTACTATTCTCTGCCACCGTGCAATTATCGTGCAAGGATTTCAACGGAATTAAAGGTTCTTTCTACACCGGACACAAATGCGGTTAAACGTCAGCAGACGTTAAAAAATTAAAAGATAAAAAAGAAATTGTACACCATAACCAACAGTTAAGACCATAGGAAAGAAATTGTGTTTTACGTGAGAATGAGAGTTGTAGAAGAAAGTTATAAACATGGATCAGTTCAGAATATTACGTGCTATTATGCGAACACAACATGCCGTACAGCAAATCAATTACACACACACACACACACGCAGAGACAGTATTTAGAACTAAACAGTTAAATTTTCAAGGCTCAAAATCCGTTTATAAATTCCACGAAGTAGATTGAATTATTGATCGTCAAGAAATTACCTGTCTTGTATTGATGCACCTTCATCTAACCTAAATGTTATCATCAAGTTCACAGACATTTGATATTGGACCTTATTTATAAGTCGGTGTGAACCACTACACATCATTACGTGAGGAGATTTTGTCCGGCCTTCAGTTTTATGTTCAAAAAGTAATGAAAGTATTTATAAGATGATAGAGTTGCGTCATATTGTGATACCATATATTAAATAATTATTCGGTTCCTCATGAGGAACATCAAATGATATTTTAATTATCTTAATTGTAAATTTAAAAATTTTAAATTTGAATTGTGATTAGGCGGACCAAAACCGAATAATTTATTAATGAAATTATTTATATTAAATTTCGCATTAGGATTGTGTAATGTTTAAAGTCTGAGTGCGAATTTTGGTTCGTATATCGGTAGCCTACTTTACGTGAGACTTAAATTTAACTTCATATCTTGCCGTACTTGAAATTGGTATTTGAAAATATATTTGTCATTAATGGCGACTAGGTTCTGTTCGAATGATTGATTAACACGGGCAATTTTTAGCGAAATTACATGGATAACATTCTTCCTGAGTCTGACTAATGAGGTATCTAGTGCGTTTCTGAGTAGACGTTTATCTGCAATAAATGAACTTCGGGGCCAGTGTGATACTCATAACCACGAAGAAGGTTTTAAATACTGTGCACTCCACTGGAGTACACCTTTATACTCTTGATTCAGAGAGAGCCTTGAAAAGACAACTGACACCGGTGGTAATTCAGTGCAAAGTACCCCATTCACAGAGATGCGTGCTCCTTAATCAACGCTGGTCTAAGAGCCTTGTCAAATGACCATACACACCCATGCCGCTATCAATACTCCGGGCATGCCACATGACTGGGTGGTGCTGCTGATGGTATTGGTGCAAATGGTGCATCATGCTGGACGGCTGAGAGATGGCGCTGCTGGGTGGGTAGCGGCCTGCGGTGTCCTTTGACTTGGTGGACTTGACGAAATTTGGGACTCTAGCCCGCAGCCCGCAGTAGTACGGGTCATCTGAAACATGGCGAATCATTTCTGTGACGATTAAAAATCTTCTGAATCTTTTTTTATCCGTTCAGTACAGTTCATTTTCTTAGACGTGGCCGCTATGAACACGATACCCCGGAGATTTCGACGAGAAACTTATTCGTAAAAGGTTCTCAGGCAATTTCCGCTCGTCCTTCTGATAAAAATAGGGTTTTGTGTTGGTTACGGTACATATATTTGAATGCTCAGGCTGTCTTCGCACATTATATCTTTCGACGTTGCCTGTATGCCTAAATGTTGAACACCTGTGCTCTAGGCAAAACGCAGAACGTTAACAGACGTGAAACATTGGC
>NW_019059701.1:664629-676892 GCF_000696155.1 Zootermopsis nevadensis | reverse complement strand
AATTAATATTTCAAATGTCAGTTTCTGGGCCTAAATAAATGGCCCCCTGTTTATCGAACAACGCGCGTAGAAAGGGAATATTATTAGATGAATACGGGCAGGTCTACTGAGAAAACTGTGGGGGCAGGAATTCTCTTCTTCGCCGTTTTGTAACACACTCCAGGTTTTCCCGGGGATAATGCAGCCGGAGAGTCATCCTCCAGTGCCGAAGTCCAGAGTGAGTGGAGCTTCGAATCCATTACCCGTATGACTTCCTAGCTACGAGTTTCGTCGAAGTAGAAGTCGATTATGAAGTCTTATAGGAAAGTATGAATGTAAATTGGAATCAATTGTAAACCACGCTTCGCAACCCAGGAACCCCTTTTCCTTATCGCGAAAGAAACTGGCAAGGAGGACCTGTTAAATAGGCTTCAACGGGAATCGAACTGACTCAAGTGTCACAGATTTGCTCTAAACTACATTTGTTTTATAAATTTATAATTATCGCCTCCGCGATCTCTGCATCTGGGCAAATGATGACATCAGCTTAGGTTTAGTTTAATGTTTCGTTTATTTTAGTAGAGAACAGGTTTCTTGCGGGCTTCAAAACACGTGAAATTTAAGCTGCTGAAAATTCGGACCAAGGTTAACTACGGACATCCCATCTCTTGTCATACGCCCCACATCACCGCTTATCTTAAGGTTTAACAATTTAGGGCAACTCCAGAAATGCAGTATTTAGACCCAAGGGAGTTATCTGTCATTTCCCTTCGTGCTACTGTTTTCAACTAACCTTTGGAATATCGTGAGGGTAGTTGTTGTCTCTTGGCGGTAGTTTCGGTGGTTTGTCGCTGCGGCGCTGCAGTAGGTGCTGCTGTTGCTGAAGTAGTTGTTCCCTAGTTGCGGCAACCATACCATTTCCGTTTCCTGTTCCATTGGTAGTCCCTACCCCAGAACTTCCCGATGACCCGCCACTTCCGGCAACGCTATACGGATCTTCGTCTGGGATAGGGATACGGGGACGATTTCGAATATCGATAGCTCGTTTGACTGTAACACAAGACATCGTACACCTTTCAATTCACTTTCCTTCCTAAGTCAAAATGACGAATGAAGAAGCTTTGTGGTATTTATTGACTGTGTAAGTGTATTAATTAAAAATTAATTTTTCATAAACTTCTTGTTCACCAGATAATGAACTATGAAGAAAATTTATAGAGAGAATTCGTAGGTACACAAAACAGTATCTTTGACGAAAACAGGATGAACTTACAAAATGACTTATTCAGCGCTGCTAAAATACTTAGCACTTCCCGTAATAGATATAAGATGATGTGTGGAAGACCTTGGAAATATATTTACCTCCACTGAAGTCAATACATGAGAATTTCTTTAAGACGGATTCTTTCAATAAAAAAAATGGTTGGTACTAAGTACAATTCGGGTTTTCACGAAGCAAATAAAACAGCATTTCAAGGTTTCTGGGTACATCGTCCTCTCAGAGGGGGGCATTCGCTGATAGGGTTGCATGCTGGTAAATCTGTTTTAAAGAACCGGTTACTTTTCAAGAGACATTTGTTTGGAACTTCACGGAACACCAATTGAAGATTTCAATACAGTCCTTTTTAAATGAGACTATGGCACTTCAGGGTGGTCCATTTAACTCTTTTCATTGAGAAGTTAATCACAGCATCCGTGAGCGCTCAATAGAAAGGCTGAATCTGAAATCTTTTTCCCAAGTTCTCAAAGTAAAGGCTTCGAGTAACTTATTACGTGATTATGTTCAATTGTTCGCCTGTCGTTACTAAGAAATGCTTATATGAAGTAAACTTACTAAGAAATGCTTATATGGAGTAAACTTTCTTATAATGTTATCCTAAGTGACCTGTACATTTTCCGTTTAAGATAAGTTTTCGTCTAGCGTACGTGCTTCAGGACAGAAACTGTGCACACTAGACCCTCCCCATATTTAAACATGTCTGCAGATGACAGTCTTCTAGGATACTGGGCCGCGTGTATAGTAGAAGTTGATGGACGTTACTGCCTCTGTCACAAAGGCGAATAGTCCATCATCCGTGTCTATGAAGTTAGAGATTTTGTCCCAAAAATTCCCGATTGTAAATCAGGAGTTATCATCATTTGTCCGCAAGGGTCTGGTGAGGAAGTGTAGTATTGGTTGCGGTCACGGGGCGTAATTGTGCTATTATTGCTTAGGCGGGTGTAACGTATCATCTCATCATCTCCCATGGACAGATGCTCTGCGTGCTGGCTGGCGGCTGTACCTCCCACACTGAGTGTCGACTTCAAACCTATCCAGCTTCACAATCACATCATCGGTATTACTGAGAGCAGTATTCATAGAAGGTAGAGCATTTTGTGAGTGTCCCTGCAATCCGAATTATGAATGGGAAAAGGCCAGATGCCCAAACGCGTGAAAGCTGAGGGCGAAGAATAACAAGTGATGCGTATCTGCAGGATTTGAGACTTTCGCGGCGAGTACAGCCAATAAAATCTTGGGTAAATCAGCCGCGTTAACTGGTTACCGTAATAAACGCCCGTGTAGACTCGTCGATAGATGCCAGGGTTTCGGAGAAACACATTGACTCCACCTTCAAGGCTGAAGACAGTATGTTTCTCTGAAACGCTGGCATCTATCGACGAGTCTACGCGGCGCCGAAACCCAGAGGGACGTCGTCGTCGTCGTCAGCTTGTCCTGTAATCGTTTGGTTCTGCACATTACATCTGTCATTATATTTACAGGTTATGTTTAACAATGGTGATTGTGGAATATTTTAAGACAGGGCTACTTACAATGCAAAATTTAAGTTTCTTTAACAAGAAAAAGTACCATAACATTTCGGTTAATCAATATAAATATCGTTGTATTTTTTTGTCTCTCTGTTCTGTCTTACGGAAGAGCACAGTAGTGGTAAAAATCATGCTTCAGCATCCGTGAAGCGAGCACATTTCAAGCCCGCCATATTCATGGCATTCGGACTATATTATGCTCGTTTTAACACATAGCTGCCTGGTTCGGCATCTTCATGAGTTAAACCCTTTGTATGTGCGTATGAATCTAATACTCAGCTAACAGCAATAATGACCTTGAATACAGGCACAAACGGCTTGCCTGTGTTTGCACAAAATGTGTAGGTTTATGAATTATTTACGTTTCGAAGTCGTGGATGCTGAGGTTACAGTTCTTAAAGTTCACGGCTCCGTTCGAGTTACATAATAAAGTTCCTAGCTGGTTTCATCCTTGAGGAAGAAACGATTCCATTAAGTAATCACTAATTATGGATACGAATTCGCTGTCCGACTTAACTTAATGACCGTTTTTTATTTTCATACCAAACGTTCTCATACCCATCTTTACAATACGATAGTCTTATGAGTGGTGGAGGTAATACTATGAGAATTTTTTGAAGGCAAATCAAATTAATTACAATCATAAGTGTCGATAAATTAACGAGATAGGGATTAGCTCTATCTAGTGGGCCCAACTGTGTAGGAACCTGAAGACGGAGATAGAGTCCCATCTCCGAAACGTCGTTTTACGTTTTATATTTACTAGACGATGGATAATATCCAAGAAAATTTTTATTCAATTAAATTTCAGTAGTTTAACATACGTTCTGACCAAAATTATCGGGTTTCTTTTTTAATGAATTATATTAGTGAGCAATAATATTAAGCTGTCATTATTCAAAAATGAACTGAGAGCCAATTAGGCAAGATTCATGTTGTTTTATGCGTTACATTTGGAGTTCTATTTTCTCTTTTTCAGAGAAACGTAAGTATGCAAGCCTACTCCAGTTAGGAGTACACACATTTTCCAAATAATTTCTTTCCGATTTTGCAGACTTCATCGACCGTCATATTCATTTACTGCAGATACAGATCCAGTCATGTCCAGTTATGTTTCCTTGTGTTTTGGACAAGTATTAACAGTATTCAATTAAAGTTGAATATATTTTCGTTTTAGGTTTCTTCCTTTATCGTGCGGAGCACGGACTTTAACCCGACGAAAAATCTATTGCCATTATGTGAATGTTTTATAAAGTAAGTGATGCACATTTTAGTTTAGATATGTATACCCAGTTTAATTAAATGTGTTTGCTGTCTCAGAAAGTCGCGATAGGATAATTATTTATTCGTATTCAATTATAGGCTAACACAGGAATCAGCAAAGGTTTTTGTAACTGATTTGTTTTCCGTGTTGGTGAACAACACAGAGATTAAATTAAAGCTGCACAGTAGTTATATAAACGTTATTGTCGATAACGTCATAAAGCTTTGACGTCATTAAAGACACTACAAACTATAGATCCTACTTTAACAGCGAAGTGAACAACAAATTTTGCACCAGGAGTGCGAAATATGAAATATTTTATTATATATCGCAAGGTAAACAGTTCTGAGGTGAGATGGTCGGGTCATTCAACCACAGGTGAAGAACGTAGTTTGTGCTAATCTGTTTCATTACGGAGTGATAAAACGTAAAATCATTATTCGCCCTGCGATCATATGAGCGTAATCTCATCTCTGTTCCCTTTGTGCAGTGATCGCATAGGTGCCTTCTCATTTTCATTGACTTTATTCTTTTTCACAGTTCGAAGCCCGTCCTTGAAAACAAAACAAACCAATGAATACCACCGCAATTTGAGTCCAGTAATACGGTCTCGATTTCCCGTGCATAATTAAAGATCAGTAGCGAAATAAAGAGGTACAGCTTGAGGCCCATAATCGGTTACCTCACTGGAACTGAATTTGGAGATGACTATGTTAGTGTCGAGCAGTTAATTTATTCTGTTTTTTTTTCAAAACCACCTGTACCTGTCCTTGAGCGCAAATTTTATAATAATTTCTTGTGAAGTTCAAGGTATAAGGCCATCCCTAAATCGTTACATACTTCAGTTGTGGGATGACATAATACGATAATACGTCGCGCAGTGTTGTGTTGTGTGGGCGTGATTTACTATCCGTTCTGGTGAAGTATTCCTGTTTGATAGTACATATTCAACGTGAAACATCTGTAGCTTAAAAACGTACATTTATTTTAAATAATAACAAATTTCGTGGAGCGGGGCCGTCCTTGAGAATCGGATAGATTGAACTAGTCAAATTTCCAGCCTTTTCTTGAACTTAAAGGTTAATTTCCGCTCTCGTAAGAGCCTACCGATGATCCATATCCTTAACCAGGTGAATACAATGCATGTAATTCCACTCCACCTTCATTACGGTATATTTTCATTTTAATCCGTTTATTTGGCAATGAATTCCTTATTTTGAGACTGGCTGAATATCCACTTTATTTACGAGAACTATGTAATATTATTCTGAAGTTATATGTTTGGAGCACGGCGCTACACGGAAGCGAAACATGGACAGTGGGAAAGCGAGGAAGAAGGAGGATAGAAGCATTTGAAATGTTGAAAATTAAGTGGACCGATAAAGTAGGAAATGAGGACAGGCGAAGGATGAAGTCTCTGGGAAAATGTTACGAGAAGAAGAGATAGGATGGTGGGACACATTCTGAGGCACCCAGGATTGGTTAATTTGGTAATGGAAGGAACAGTCGAAGGGGGGAGACAAAGATTGGAATATGTGACGCAGATTTTTGAGGATGTGGAAATGAAGAGATTGGCGCAAGATAGGCGAAAGTGGAGGACCACATGAAACCAGTCGAAAGACTGATGACAAACAAACATGTGATATTATTAACTCAGTTGCTACACCACTGAACTTGAATCTGGAACAAGTTAATATTCTATTTCAAAAACTGCTCATGGTACGAAGAAGCATTTGTCAGTAAATCGACATGAACCCAGTGCGGCACACAATAACGCTATAAACGCATTTGGAAACGTTTTCTTTGATTTATCTATTTTTTGACTTTGGGTAAACCCTAAATTGAACCAATTTTTTTTTCAAAAACCCGAACAGTGCATTTTAGCTGTTTACAGTCGGTCCTTGTGTGTGGCTTGGTCAGTGTTTTCAGTTCGGAAAGTAGCTCTAATATCCGTTGCCGTGGTAACCTTGCAGTCCACGTTCACGGACAAGGCCTGCCTCTGTACATCTTCCAGTGTCTGTAAGCCAGTTGTAAACAGTTCCGTCACGTACGTATTCCTGCATTGTGAGGCGCGGGTCTGTCAGACGAGGCTTTCTGTGAAATGCTTTCAATACCTGTCATGCATGCATACGAAGTGCAGAACGGTACCGTTCGGTGGCCCCTGTTAGGTTACACGCATTTTGATTAACGTCTTCCGCAATTTGAAACTTCGACTCGCTACATTTTACGCCAGCGTAAACACAAACAAATGTAAAATTTGTTTTTTATAACGTAAGTCAGATAGACATGTAGAACGCATGGAGGAAATGTGAAAATCGTGCGGAATATTTTCATCTGGGAACACTGAGATAAAATGCCATATAGAGGATATAGATGGGAGGATAATATTAAAAACGAATGAATAAAAATTTTCTTTGATATTTTCCATCGTCTAAGAAATAATAAACTGTAAAACGACGTTTCGGAGATGGGGCTCTATCTCCGTCTTCAGGTACCTACTCTGTTGGACCCAATAGATCCCTATCTCCGGACTTAGGAAGAATTGAAGGATGTTTGTGATCTGTTGGTATGGATGTCAAAAGGAAATAGCAACGGTCTGTTCCAAGACACGTCCCTAGTATTTTCCTAGAGGAATCGAGAAAAACGAAGGAAAAGTCTGAATATTGCACTGAAGAGAGGAGTTTTAATACCCCTACGTAGAGTCAAACCTGATACCATGGTTGGACCTTGCGTACGTAAAGTAGCTGTTGAAGAATAGTTGAAGAAGGGAAAGTGTGTTAATGAAGGACAAACATACATACACAGATGCGTGGGAAAACATGTAACAATGTATTCTTATGTATTTAAATGTACCTTTCTAATAGTAAACAAGGGTATTTTAAACGAAATTACGCATTTAAAATTGAAGCAGGATTCCTGAAACCAGTTACTCAGAGAAAAACAACGTAGAAAGTGTGAAATATCCGCAAAGCTTATTTAAATTATGTTTTGAAAGTTCTGTGGCATAACTTCGGCGCCTGGATAACGCCTTCGTACCACGGAGTCTTGGGTTCAATCCCAAGATACACTTCCTTTCTCGCACATCTGTTATCTATCTCGATTCATCATCTACATAAGATCAGTCACTGGACTGTAATCTCAACAGGTGACACATCGTCATGAAACGGAATACACAAACTACATAATTTTGCCGATACGGCGTTGTTGAAAAATCTGTAGAGAGGACAGAGAACGACTGTCCTCTGGGGTGTTGGGCCGTGTAGGCAGCAAGGACCTCTGAAGCATCGGTAAACTTCTACCAGAATACACGGTGCTACAACCCAGATGACAGCCTTCTTTGGAATCACCGCCGCGAAAACCAGAAATCTCATCATGTCTGTAAATTCCTACGATTAGGCCGAGGGGTTAATCGCTTCATCTTTGTGCGTTTAGTTCGTATTCTGCAGTATAAATATAACCATGATTCAAAGTAATACTGACTGCAAGAAAATTGCATATCACCTGCCCTGTTTCTTTCGTTTAGTTAGCGCTTAAACCTGTTGCGAATAAAAAGGAACACTGGACATCATTCCAGATGGAAACACGAAGATATTACCTAATTTACAATCAGAAGTCTGTGGTGCGGGGTTTTCTTAAAACTTGTCAGTTACTTTGCTCATCAGTAAGCGCTCTCATTTCTTGGAACTTAGAGGTTTATGACCGTGGTCGCAAGAACACGCCGTTTGGCTCTGTCCTGATAGAGTTCAGCTCACTTTAGCCTTTCATACTCGATTTAACCAAGATCCATTCTGATAATTCCCTGACATCGAAGCCTGTGTCTTCCGAGTAGTGTAATTCCTTCAAGTATTCCCTCCAGAAATGTTTAGGCATGTCTCATTTCCTCTGCCTACTATTTTCTCAGCGAATCACTTATTTCGTTTATTTTATCTCCTTCAAACTGAACTTCCGAAAAACTAATAATTCACGTTTTTTTGGCACCAAATGCGTTATAGGAGTATGAAATATAGATTTAGGATATTAGAGAGTGCAGGAGGGATATATGAAAGATTCACATATCTTCATAAAAGATTAGATGGGTCATACATAAATGGAACACACACCAGAAAATCGTAACGCCTGTTACTTTTCAGCTGGTAAATTTCAGTGGGGTGTAGATGATAGAATATTGACAGTTTTGTGCGATGTAGCGCCGTGTAGTCTGGTAGAAGTTTATCGACGTTCCATAGCCGCTCGCTTCTTGGCGTCATCGGGGCGACAGTCATCTTAATATTCACCTCAGTGATAACCTTAAATCCCATCTGGTAGAATATGGTTAAAATGCATGATACGAGCGGGTTGTCAGAAGACGTACCTGGAGGAAGTTTCGACTTGAGCATGTCCATGGCTACGACGTTGATTATGAGCACCCAGATGGGGCAGTCCAGAAGCTCAGGTTCGCTCTTCACGAAAGCCACAGCGCTGAGGCATTGGCACTCCAGGCGACGCCTGTCTGGGTAGGCTCGCCGCAGCTCTCGGTGTACGTTCTGTTGGAATTTCTTCATGTCGAATAACTGCAACATTAGAAGACACGAAATATGAATTTTAAAAAAAAAGTATAACGGTGGCACGTTTCTGGGGCAGGTGAAAGAGGGATTTAACACGTCAGGCCGTATTCCACTAAGTAACGTCTTTCTTTCTCCTCACCAAAGAATTGTTTACTGAGATGGCTGTCGTATGGGTTGTAACGCCGTGTAGTCTCGTAAACGTTTACCAACGTTTCAGAGGTCCCTGCTGCTTCCATCATCAGGTGGTTAGTCGTTGATAAACTTCTACCAGACTACAGTGCGCAACAACCCACGAGACAGCCATGGTTTTACTCACTGCCGTGAGAACCTCAAGAATTTCCACACTTGTTTCAACCTAAAATTCCATCTCAGTGTTCATAAAATCCGTGTAGTAAACATGAACGAAGAGTGTTATAACCTGAAGCTTATCCGAAACAAGTTCATTACTGTTGTATTACGTATAATAAGTATTCAGATAAAGGGGGATGAAATGGGCGGGGCATGCAGTATGCAGGGGTGAGAAAAATGAATAAAAATTTTACTCGGAAAACCTGAAAGGAGGATAGATCCCCAATTGGGAGGCAGAGATTAGAAGATGCTATTAAAATGAATCTAAAAGAAGGATGTGAGTGTGGGTTGGTCCTTCTGCCGAGTTATTGTGAGCACGAGTTCCATAAAAGGGTGAAATTTCTTGGCCAGGTAACCGACTACTAGCGTTCAATTATTTCCACTAACTATACTTGATATGATAACTTATTAATAACGCTTTATTTTAAGTATATTTCAATGTGGTGCGTATTTGAATAAATACAATTTTTTTTTTTGTTCTGCGTTGCAACATGTCTGTAATTAACATTCGATTTATTTATATTACAACTGTTTAATGTGGGGTAGTATATCTCCTGTTGATAGGTGAGTCAGCAGTAATATTGTAGGCCTGTCCATAACATTTATATCAAGGCCGCTGTAGAACAGGTGAAGTTGTTAATTCTTTAGGCCTATACTCCAAATTACTTTACGCGTAATTAAACAACCCAAGAATCAGTCAAGAGGAAGTGACTGTCAATGAGACGGCATTACTAAACACAAGCAGAGAAGTTAACCAGAGTTTCCAGGTAGACGAGTAGTTTGTGACGCGTAGAGGAAAAGTGACGTAAACATGATATTAAGAGTAAACCAACTAATCTGTTTTGAATTAACCGGTAGCAAATGTTTTAGAGAAAGTTAAGGGAAAAAATTCCTAGTCCCAGTCATTCTTATGTATTCTCAAGGAACACAATGTGCTTTGTCTTCGCTGTCATTGCATTGTTCCTCCGTGTGATTGTACGATTCGTAGAACTCGATACACAGGCACAGATTCATGTTCTCTCAAACACCCGTACAATAATCGTGTTTGATATCTGCATATTTGTTCAAATTGTTATGAGGAACTTATAGTGTGATTATTAATATTTTTGTGCTTGTTTATTGGTCAATATTTCCGAGGGTTAGATATATTTTTAATCTCTGTTTCGGCACAAAATTACAGGACCTTAAATTTTCTTTCTCCATGTTAGTTTTATTGACAGAAAGGGACACAAAAATTGCCAGGTTGGTTGGTCCCGTAGTGGCATGGTGTTAGCACTAAGTCTCATGTGAGAAGCCCTTCCGTTCTGACCTTGACAGGCTTCTCCATCTCCAGGGCGCAGTTGGGTAGCTTGAGCACGTCGTTGCCGACACTCGTCTCATCCCCTGCGCTGGTACACTTCACGAAGACGTTGCATTTGGACACGCGCTTTACCAGAATGTTACCCTGGTCGTCCATCTTCACTTTGACCCCCTGCAAGCAGAGAGTTCGATCGTACAACTATCATGAGATGAACACGCTTGAATGATCGCTAACAAACAATCAAACATCATCAGTCTACTGAACTGACTACGTGCTACTCGATCTAACGTGTGCTGAATCACTACATCCTAACAAGTAGTTGTTACTAACAACGTGACTGCTTACCATATTCAATAAAATCTTCTTGGGCAATCAGCCGCGCTACCGTAGTAAACCGACGTTTCGGGAACAAACTGTACCCATCTTCAGGGTTTTGATGTGACTGGATCCTCGGAAGTCGGCTGATTTCCCGAGAAGATTTTATTGATTGTACTCGCCGCGAAAGTCTGAAATCCTATACTTACCTACCATCCTAATTATCAGTCTGACTACCTAACAATATACTTGTAGATTACCTCATTAGTCACCAATCGGAATACCTACCCACCAAGCTACCATTCCAACTACCGAGCTATTTACATGAATATTGATGTAACTACCTAACCACAAACTTGCGTCTATCTAAATAAGTGTTATATCTCAGTATTTCCTGTAATCTGCTTTAAACCTATCTAACAGCTGATCTTACCCAGCTTTCTACTTAACAAAAAGCCCAACTAAGAAGCTTTATTCTTCATATTAATGACACACAGGTCTGTTTTCTTTACTGCTTGTATGAAAAATAATGAATGTATGAAGCATTTATTAGTCAAGACTGAATTAATTGACTGAACAGTACTTCTCTCTGTCCGACGAATGTGATCGTAAGAATTAGCGAATTTCTGGGAATTAGTGCAGTGAAAGTGAGTTAGTTGTAATTTTACTACTGCAAGTTGTCGGATTATAAACATGAACGTCCTTCTCTGAACATCGTGCAGGGTCGCTTGAAGTATGTAAGTTCCAAGGAACTTGTTAGCATGTGTACTTACGTGTCCTATGTGCCGCTTGATTTCATCTGTTTTGGGATCCCTCATTGGGTTATCGAAACCGCACAGACCAATCCTATAAGAAATAAGAGACAAATGAATAACTCGTATTTCTTAGAGAGTCTTCATGGAACGACTAATTGTGGTGAAGCGTTTGTATAAAAATACATAAAAATGTTGTCTACTGAAAAGTTTTCCGTCGTGAGGGTCCTTTGCCTCTGTCGTAGGAATCCACCTTTAGAGCCTGTTAAATCAAATGAAACTATCAACATTTGTATGCAATGTAGTTTAATAATATCTTCCGAAAATACTATGTCACGCACGTGACCTATTTTCATCTAAAACATTGCATGTATTTCACATTTAAGCTAGAAGCAATCGATGGGTGTTTTTAGACACGCCAGTCTTATCAACCCTTTGAGGCCGGAGCTGATAAGTAATATTTAAACATTAAGTCCCGACCTCAAAGAAAACACATCTCCATTACATAGGTCAGTCGCTTAGTACTTCTTAGGGAAATAATTGCTGTTTATTCTGTTATATGAAACCCATACACAACGAGTTGGCATAACGCAGTCAGATTTTTAAAGCAGTGGTACATATAGTTACCACTTGGTTTGAAGGGTTAATGCTGTGAAGTTTCTTTACGGAGCAGAGCAAATGTTGAGGATCATGTTCGATATTTATAAGTTACCGGATCATTAGCAAACATATTCGAGTCTTGAGTAGGAGACGCAGGAAAGAAAGATGAAGACGAAGCAGAGGGGAGAGAGGAGTAAACAAAGAAGGAAAAGGGGAATATAAACAGAAGATCTGGAAGATAAAGTAGGAAATTATAAAAGAATGAAAGACGAATAAATAACAAAAAAGGAAGAAGACAGACTTTAAAATGAACTTATAATACGAAGCTTTTCCAGTCTGTTAACAGGATATTT
>NW_019059701.1:638480-664607 GCF_000696155.1 Zootermopsis nevadensis | reverse complement strand
CGGTCTGAGTGGAACGAATTGACACAGCGACGATCTTAAACGTTCTTCTTGTCAGAAAGAAGAAAAATGTACAGATTGGTTCCTGAATAGTGACAATGAGGCACAATGTCCAAACATGAACAATTGAAGGTCGCGATGTCAGTTTTGAAGAATGTCGCCGCTGTTTACTGGAACCATCATAAGATGGCGGTCGCGCGCACTGAGCTGTGCAGCCCAGGGTGGAGGCCACAGTCGACCTTCGGTTGACAAGTTTACCGTCAATTAGATAAGCATATTTTTTGTTTTCGCCGGGTCTCTTATTCACGACAAAAAGAACACATTCACAAACAAGAAAAGAGGCACATGGGATCATAACACCCGTCTGAGTATGTGTATTTCCTCGTGAACCTTTTTACCATTATGTTAATTTTCATGACATTTGGCACAAACATCTTACCATTAGATGCCACCTCATTTCCTTCTACATTTTAATATTCTGCCATCAATAATATTAGCATGGCCACCGTGAAAGCGACGCTACCACCACCTAGTGTGAGTCTTAGATTACAGTGTATTCGATTTTTAAAAGAAGTGTAATTTTCATAGAGACAGTTCTTTAGTGGAATATAAAGACTTGGCATGTAGTTTTCCGTCTGATAGTGTTGAGGTGGAGACGTTCAAAATTAATTAAAATTTTCAGTCTTGTTACACACATGGCGACGGGGAGTGTGGTCGTAACAGTGCTAGGTGGTCTGTTCAAATCATGAAGCTCGTTTCCATGTGGTATCTGTAGCCCGCTCACTTACTTCTTCCATGTGTTTTCCTGAGCACTGTGAGTTCATACGCCTGGAACAGACGTTCGTCCCTCGAAGTAATATCATGCTTTACAGTCGTTCAAAATAACTGGCAATTGTTTTTAAAATGTCCAGGGTTCCAGTCTTTTGGAACGTAGACAGTTGTAAATGAATAACAACTCCGTATCCGGAACGTGTTGTTCTCGTAATATTGTCACCGACTTCACTTATATATTGTTGCTCTTTTAAAAATACTGTACTTAGATTTTAAAATGGTGGACTCTCCGACTAAACAGCCGTTTATCGGGAATTCCAGGATTTCCAACATCATGAAATAATTCTTCATGAATATGACATATTTAGTAATTTCAGACACCCACGAGTACACGATGTGACTCGTTTTAATTTTTTCTTTGTGTGTTGTTCTCTAAATAGATAATGTCATACCAGAGTAACTAGATTTTCTGTTAATCACCCTAACTCAGTGCTATTTCTCACAGTTTAAGTGAGTGTCCGCATTAAAGTTTAGTGTACAGTTCACGATAATAATTGGTTCCACGAAAACCATAGTTAATTGAAATTATCGCCAATCGAATAAAGATAATACATTTTAAAAACTTAATTAGTTCCAAGAAAATAAACGCACAGGAAACACTGAAAGTCAAGCAAAATGAACTCCAATTTCTCATAAAAGGGGTCGCTGATTGGCTGAGGTCTGCTGAGTGTACCTAGGAGCGCTCCGATTGGCCGAAATTGTAGCTCGTATGATATCATAAACATAACCTCAATCTAAATTATTACCAGCAGACGTAATGGGACTCTCTGGAGTCAGATCGTTAATTGATGACGTCGTAAACCGAGGGACCACTGTATTGATCTGGTAATAACAACCTAGTGGACTTTAATTACCACATTTGGACAACCCTGTCAATTGTCTTCCAGACAGGACATGTACAGCTGTCAGACGTATTCTCACCGTCGAAAGGAAAACTTGAAGCCGTCATTTGCAGTGGTCTGGTTTTAATGAAAACAAGAACGTGGCTGACTGGATTCTTGATAGTTTATGATAATTAACTTTCTGTGTGTATGTTCCATTTTCTGCTCAACTGGACGGCCTTCGTTTTCTTAGTTAACGGTTGTCAAGTCGACTCCTTCGTCTGCCCCTTTAGCTGCCTCAAATGCCATCAGAAATACGCCGCTGTGTCAGAAGGTAGCCGTTTAACGGCCATGCTCCGGTCTGTTGGATAACGCGTGAAGATGATTTTGCGTCTTCAGTTCAAAACTTTTAAGACTGCTCGTGTAATTCTTCTCATTGCTTAAAAATAGGATTTTTAGGAAAATGTCAGAACTTAACAGATATGAAGTTGCGACCGTGATAGTTCAGACCTGTTATCTACGGCCTTCATAACTGGGGTTCGATTCCCGGCGGAGACAAAATTTATTCCGTTTGCAACCAATTGATGACTCCGGGCTCCACCTATTATCATATACGCGGGACATTTCCATGGGAATAAAGAAACTAGTCACTAACGTCAGCTACAGCCGAAATCTAGAATGATTGGTTCTTAATTTGTACACTCCCTGCGACTGAGTAAAATTCGAAAACCAGCGGAAAGAGCTGTTAGTTCTTCCGAGATTAGAGCCGTGTACTCCCGATCAAAAGTCGACGGCCTTAACACTACACCGATATTCCCAGTCGGGAACTTCATGAATCACATCGCAAGGCCGGGCATTGTGATGGGATGGACATGTAGCTCGCTCAGTTCTTTCGTGATTTTTCTGTCTCTTCAAGCGACTGCCGGTGTTATAACTTTCGCTACGCCACAGACGTCTGCTTTCAGATCCTTACCACATTTTATCGTTCGACGTTATATAATACTCGCATTTGAAAAGTGCAATTAAAAAACAAAAATGAAGCTAATGATTTTATGCATTTGGAATTAGGCTGTAGTTTTTATCTGAATTAATTTTCACATAGTAAACAAGTAGTCTACTTTTACTAGAACCGTTTCTCGTATGACTGGTCATTGACATTACCAAGTGTTATGTGATTTTATAGAAAGTGTGACTATTATTCTTTTCCAGTATCCCTCTGAGGTTTTAACGTTTTCTCCTTCACCAATTCTTAAACACCTGCTCTCAAACCTTCTTCTGTTTCCATACAGAACTCCCTGCAATCTTACTCACGATCAATAAGTATAATTAAACTGTCGAGGCCCCGAGAAAATGTTACACTCTGAGGTGTAACATTATCTTTCACCGAAAGTTTATACAGGAAATCTGGAAGGGACATGTCTGAAGCGGATAACATAGAACATCGATACCTTATACTATAAGTTGTCAAAATTTTGCCGTACTCCTGATCGGTATCTCTGATCTAGCAGCACCTGCAAGGAAGTAATCAGATGCTTGAGAAAATTACATAATGAGGAACTTCATAGTTTGTAAACTTTACGCCGAACTCCTGCTTCGCATTCGGGGAGTCACGGATTCAAGTCTCAGCCCGGAGATCGAATATCCTGAGGTCCTTCGTCGTTTTCCTCTAATCTTCAAGGCACATACAACGGATCGTAATCTGACCACGAACGCTTCCTTCCACATCCTTTCCAGTTCATCATTCAATGTTTATTTTATGAGTCGTCGCTACTGGCCTATATGAACTCTGCTACAGAAAATATCGTTTAATAAACTTAAGAACTACTTATATAGAAATTGTATTTAAGTTATTATTGATTTGAATAATTATATACACTTGAAGATAGTTCTTTTAGGAACTGAAACATGTCGTGAAAAATGATGGTCTAATGTAAATCGAATATTTCGATAAAGAACATTATTTGATATTTTAAATATTTTAAATGTTAATTATTGTAATATTTTAATATTTAATAAGAATTTATTGTGATTAGACGGACAAGATTTAATATATAATATATAATGTATACTTAACTTTTACATTTTATACTGTTCTTGGAAGCTGCATGTAAAATCGATTGTCTAAACTGTATAGTAAATACATAGAAAAATAGAATGTGCATTCTTCACTCTTGGAAAAATAAATGTATACAACATTTCAATCAGAAAATTTAAATGAGACCGCCTAGAAAACATTAGGCGTGATTGGGAAAATGTATATTACAGAAACAGGGCTTCAAGTCGACTGGATTCATCTGGCTGAAACTGCGATCTTGTGAATAAGGTAGCGAAACTAGACTAGGCTAGCCTAGGATAGGTTAGGTTACGTCAGGCATCGACAGCTTTCGACTGTCATCGACACGCAGTGACACAAACCGATACGCACCGAAAGGCACACATCGGCACGCTTCGATTGATTTCGCCAGGTTTCGACAGTGGCGAGATCAGTACTTATAGGTAGCATTGTGTTCGAAAGAATCAGCTCGTTCTCTTTCGTTGTTGAACTGAATGTACAGAAACGAGGTTCAGTTTTTTTATTCATCTGTCTACTCAAACCAAGGCAAACGCCGAAGCGATTGGCCCATAACACATGCCTCGCCTTACCCTTGAGCTAACAGATTGCCAATTTCTAATACCTTTTCGCTGCCAACATGCAAAACCTAATAATTATAGTAACTGGAGTTATTGCTGTCGATAAATTTATAGCAGCAAAATAAGTTTGATTTGATTTGAATATATTTGTGGGGTTTTTTCTCACCTACAAATGGACGGTAGGCCACTTACAGACAATGGACCACGCGTGGTCCGTCGGATTTAAGAACTGTATTCAGCAGGGCTTTGGATCAGTTTGTATACATTGTTCTGTGCATGATGTCCATAAAGGGAATGAATAATTTTAATGTTTCTGTGTCTTTTCTCCATTCTCACGTCTCATCTTCAAAATTTATGAACGGATTTCGATTAAATTTGTTATTTGGAGGTCTATACTACACTATAAGGATCTAAAATCGAACTTTGTTATATCTATTAAAATCGAGGCCAAGCTTCGACCTTCATAGGCGGACAAGAACATCGCATGCCAGTCGATTCCTCGGCTGGACCTTGGATTAATTGGGTTAAATACAACGGTGAAAGTAATATTTGATTAGCACGATCAATTTTTAGGGTGCTTTCTTCTGCCCAAATTACAGGGAACTGGTTGGTGGATATACCAGTCAGTAAAGTGACTGGCTGTGGGCTGGGCGACCGGGTTTTGATCCCAAACAGGTGCGAGAAAATTGTTTCCATAATAACTTGATGCTCCTGTGGGATATAAAACAGAAACTCGGGATTCTGCTTATGACATCAAATACGGCCGGATACGGAACCCGATCACCAACATCCATTAGTATTTCTTTTCGCTCTCAGATTCGATTTGTTAAGATTACGTTACAATAATTTATATTGCAGTTCAACACGAGAAAGCTTCATTCCCGTCAACTATGACGGGTGATACTGCGCTATATTCTTAATACAAAAAGCAAGATTCGATTAGATAAGGCAAACAGAATGGCAGTACAGCTAATATTTAACATAGTTACTTGGTGCCTACAATATGAAAACGTCCAATTATAGGTGACTGATATATATGCTACCTTGAAGGTATAAGTTGACGGAAGTCGGTTGTAACGATTCTGACAACACCCCCTTCGGCGTGTATGAAAGGCTGGGTCAACAAATTTCCATGCATTTGCGTGTGTTACTCTGTGTCAGCGCACTATAATCAAATTTAATTCAATGCAAACAAATAGCTACTGCCTTAGGGGCAGAATGTCTCAGTCGGTAATGCGACTGGCTACTAGAAGGAGTTCGATTCATGTCAGAGGCACCAGTTCCAGACCGGCTCTGCATTCCGCCCAACACACACATTCTGTATTTCGGCAAGAGATAAAGGTAGATAGTCAGCCCCTGACTTCTTGGACGGATCCCGTAGGTGTTCTGAGTGTGTTGAAAAAGAGAAGAATCTCGTCTCTGCCGAGACTCAAGTCTTGGCCATCATTTCAGTAGCTTCTTCTTCCCAGAGTCGGGGCTAGTTTCATCTTCCTCCATCATCACATCAAACCTCAATGAAATCTATGGTCATCTGAATAACTCTTCCATTTCCTCGATCGTCCAAGTGGTCTCTATCAAATTATGTTATTATCGTTATATGGTGAGCGCCTTGAAGAACGCCTATGCCTGCTTATATTCAGGAGTTGCAAACGGCTTCCTCATTATGCGAACAGTTCCTGCACATTGTACAAAGGATGCACAGTGACACATGATCCACAGTAGACCGATTACATAGCCTACAAATCCTATCTTCCAAATATGAGACAGACCGGCCGAGAACGCTGTGGTACCGTTAGACAAGGCAATCTAAAAGTAGAGCTATTTTTCTTAATTTCCATGGTGTTTGGAGAAAGGTACAGACATGACAGGTGGGAAACTTGCGGTGGCTTGTTTGGCTGCAACGTAATCTAGTGGGAACTGGGTGACTGATATTGTGCGCAAGGAAACACTGGCTTTGGTGCAAAAACGATGTAGCTCCAGTAGTGATTCTGTAAAACAAAGGTTCCGGGTCAGATAATACAGGACTGCCCATCAGATCCAAAGGGTCACGACGTTACCTTCAAACTGGCATTGCACTTTCCTTACTAATTAGTCCATTTGGACGGGCTTCGGAAGTCATGAACCTATTTGGACATTTGATTGGGCTCTTTGGTATGGTGATAAGTCATTAACACTTCGAGAGCAGCAGCTTTAGACTATCGTGTCTGAAGTAATCGTTAAAATGAATGTTACTTTTATGCATTTTGTGTACAACTGTAAAGGCTTCGAATGATTTGTCACAGTGTTGAACTAGAGGTGGCTGTTTCTCTCGAGGCCATGAGAAAATTCGCTGTCACTAGAAGTAGCCACATCCGGCTTAAGAGCAAACCAGTTCGCCACCCTGGTATTGATTGTTACTGAAACTGAAAGTGATCGGCGAGACTTGACTCACCGGAAACCATCGAAACCATCGTCCGAGCCGTTGACTGTGAGGACGGGGGCCCTCGCGTACGCCTTCGCCACCCGCCTGTTCCTTTCCAGGACGATCACTTTGGCCCAAATCTCGTCGTCGATCTGTGTCCATTTGTCCAATACTTCTTGTATGTGATCCTGTAATCAAGGACAGATGACGTTGGTTCTGGAAGGACCGATTGGCGATAATTACAAGAGACATGTCAGACCGAAAGAAAGAAATGAAATGAAACGGAGCTGAAAGGCTAGATGGACAAAGCTAGGTAGAAAGAAAGGTTTCAAAAAGGAAGTAAAGAATAAATCGCATACGCACACATTCCGTTATGATAGCGGTTATAGTTCTTAATAGTTGTCACTCGGTGGTGTAGGGGTGGGGTAAGGAGATCGTACTAAGAAGAGAGAGATACTATGGAGCAAATCATTAATATTATTACACCAATGTACGAATAAACTAAAAATGAAAGCAAGCCAAGTGTCACAGGTTTGACGCCGTTACGTGACAGCATGAATTTTAAATTGGTTTCGAAAGTTCCAGTGATTGTTCTTATGATCGTCTAGCAATACGACGGGGAAAAAAACGTTTTTAAGCTTAATGCACCGTATAAAATTCTGTTTATACCGCAACATTCAGACTGCTAAAACTCCTGACGGATTAGACTATTGTGTACTTTCAAATACAAGTTCTCACAATTGGACTCAAAATCAATTGTCGAACATGAAGTTCATGCAGCAAGAATATAAGTTTCTTCTTTGCCTGACGGAATGGAAACTAGATTACTTTCATATAATGTAGCACCGATAATATAATGTTTCTCTCAGTTTTAGAAAAATCTGAAAGCGTGGCGTAGTGATTTAATATTACCTTGAAAATACAAAGAGACAAGTAACAAGTATTTACGACATAAATGCTGATATAAAAAAAGTCATTACTCTAGCTGATATGATTGTGCAGAGAAAGAATGTTCGAAAATTGAAGCGGTTTAATGTTGATTTGATTGGGTTTAAGCAGTAATATTTGATTGTATTCCTATCTGTTGATTTGCTCTGTCGACAGATTTGTATCTGCAGCAAAAGAATTTCAACACCACTGAGGAATGCAGAATTGTAAATAACCCATTTTGAAACAGTGTACACATTTTCACTTTCGTTCGTAGGTTCGTTTCAGAGCAAAACAGGCATAATTATTGTCTGAGTGAAGGTAGCGTTGATTACACAAAATAAGTAGCTGAAATGTTAAAAGTCTCGGCAGGTGTCACCAATGTAGCAGCACGCTGAATCATACCGTGACCGTTAGATGCCACTGAACATCAAGGCTGTTGGTTTTTATTTAATCTCTATGGTAAAAAGATAACGAAAATTGTAATGTTCTTATTTTGTTTCTTTCCACGGGCAACACGATTTCATTACAGTACGTTTTGTTACATTAAATGAGCAAATGATCTTCATTGCTTGCGATCCTGGGATTTATAATCGATTCGTTCTTATTTTGTGTTTCCATCGTCGGTGGCATTGTGTGACATTTCATAGCATGCTGTTTTTTACAGTACGGATCTGTTACCCCTCCGCCCAACCCTCAAGCTGGAGGATCTCCTCTTGTCGACTATCCTCAACAGCTTATTCAGTATATTCGCATCTTCCGTCCATACCCGGAAGCCTTTTTCTCAATCCGCAACCTGCGAACGCGCCGCGCCGTACTGACGAGAGACCCACGAAACATTGTTCGTTTAATAATTAATTCATAATATTCTGGCATTCTCACGCCTTCCGTACTAAAATAAGATACATTTCCACACAGGCAATGATATGTCGTTTTAACTTACTTAACAGGAAGGAATGTAAATTTTATTTGTGGAATGTAATCGTAATTACTAGTGACACACCATTACAATTAGCCTCAGTAATACATTAGATAAAACAGACTGACTTCTTGGCAACGAGTATGCACAGAATTTGGCTAATTATTCACGTGTGAATAATCGCAATAATTGAATTTAAAATTAATAGAATTTAACGAAGACTTTGTTTTCAACAAGGCATGGCCTTTGTTTTTCATAAAAGACGGTGAATTTCTGTGACAGCTGAGAGACTGTTAGCTTCTCGAGGACGACTCTGCTCCATGTAGCTAGTTTGTTTAGACTCCTGTAGATGCCTGCATTCTCTGAACACGGATAAGATAGTTAGCCTGTACATGGTATCAATGACAAAGTTATGTGGTCTGCTTTTGCAAATATTTATCCAAGTACTTAAGATTCCCTTGCCACTTACGTTCTGCCAACGCCTCACATGTTTTTTTTTAATCCCTGAGATGAAGACAGCTTAATTCTGAACGGCGTACTAACGCACGTGTGGTATTTACGTAAACTTAAAGTGTTACACGGAACTGGTAACACGAAGCACGTATATACTGTTACTGAACAGTTGAAACTTTCACTAAGAAAAGGCCATGAACTTTGATCTCTTGTTAGATAAAAGTCTTCGCCTTTTCTGAAACATAAGAATTTGTCCCCGCACGTAGATTTTAAAATACGTACACAGTAGAACGGGACAGAACCTCAGGTCACCCACGCTTACGCGTTCATTTTATAAAATGCATAAAGTGAATGTCTAGTGGGAACGCGTAGGCCCTGTGTCAGTCTACGTGTTTCATATTTGGAACTATCGAATTCTGATGCACTCAGATTGTTTAGAGAATTTAATTTCGCTGAATTAATTTTGATGCAATAGTTTAATTTGTGTTATCTATATTTTATGTGGACAAAAGTAGTTAATATGACAATAAGCTAAGGAACTGTTGAGTAGATTTTTGAATACCTTTGTATACAGTTACACTTTTTCAAGTGAGTAAGGGATATAGGTATATCGAATGGAAAGATAATTGTGATCGGGCTGGAAATAATGTGGAAGGAAACTATCGTATCTTATTGATGGCAGACCGCGACGTCAGGTCTATTTGCAAGCAATTTCGGGAAGTTGGACGTGATAATTAACAATTAGTAATTCCACAGAAACTAGCAGAGCAACTTATTAGTTCTAGAATGAGAGTTGCATGAAAATATTTGTTAAGGAGATGAGTGTCCTCTGGGTTGTTTTGCGATCTTTCTGATGATGGAGATAGCAACTGTCTCTGAAACGTCGGTAAACTTCTGTCAGACTACACGATACTACAACCCACAAGACAAACATCGTCGTACTCGCCTTACAGGACCCGAAATCCGGCTTCTTTTGATAAGGAATCTAGCCATTTCTCAAGTTCTAAATTTTGTGAAGTATTAGTAAAGTGATTTAATTGAGAGGTATGAGATAAACGATCAGAAAGAACGCGAAAACTAGAAATGAATAATGAATTTTTGTTTGGAAAATATCATGGGAAATTACAGCTTGGTATGTGTACGTGTCGACATTTTAGATAGCGGGCCAGTCCAGCTTTACGCCGGGCAGCACATAAAAACAGCTCGTCCATGTTTCTTGCTGGATTCCAGCCCGTGATCCTAGTTCCTTAATTCGTTCATTCGTTCTGTGTAACTGAATGCATTGCGCCTCGTTGCCACTGTGTTAAGACCTCCTCCTTTACAAACCGTGTAACAAATCACATATAATACGTACTAGAATCCATATGCTTACTTCACTTTCATGAAGCGCTGAATAGGGCCAGTGACTCAGTTTCACTGCAAATTCAGCACAGAATCCGGCTACTATGACGTTCTCATACCGTATCAAATCGAAATTCCCAAGCGTTACAAATTTCAAGTAAAATAAAAGACAGAAGCTTAGCGTGAATAAAAAAGTATCGAATGCTTTTTCCACATCACTGAATCGTGCTATCCGATTGGCCACATCACTGTTAAAATCACAGACAACGAGAGAAAGACGATAAATCTGTCAGGCACGGAGAGAAAAAGACATTTTCTTTGGTATTAATTCCATGTTCGTCTCGAGTAAGTTCTCAACGTGGTAGAATTAACGAGTCCTAATTCTTTTATTTCTGTTAGACAGTAGTGGGAGGCAGGTTGCATAACCTGCACAAAAGCTGCGATTTCGTCTGTTAACGTTATGTAAATGCTTCAGCGAAAAGATTACCGGAAGAGAAAAACAGAACAGAAGTAAACCGAATTCAATTACGCGATAATATAAATCTGGCGCACTGGGTCACGTTAATTAATAAGCTACTTAATATTATTTAACAAGTAAGCGCGAAGGAAATAATAAGGAAACGTTTGTGACTACATTTGTAGGATTTGAGGTTTTCACTGCGGTGAGTCTGAAGATGGCTGTCTTCAGGGTTGTTGTGCTGTGCAGTATGGTAGAAGTTTACCGACATTTCAGAGGTCCTTGGTGCCTCCATCATCAGGGCGGTAAACTCCTACCAGCCTACACGGCTCAACAACCCAGAAGACAGCCATCTTATTTGTTACTACAATTTTATGGCTGGATGACAAAATAGGGAGGGGGATATATACGTGGATAATAATTTCTTTATTATAAGTGTGCCTGAAAGACGGATAAAAATAATAAATAAAATAAAATTGGAACAATTAAATTACAGACATATTGCATAATTATAAGAAAATTAATAAATACATCGTGAAGACAAGTAGGGATTACCCACTTGGACGTGTCTTAAATCTCACAAGTTAAAAGTCGTAAATTTAGTTTGGCGTCAACATGTCGTCTGTGTTATTTGTGTAATGTCAAGGAAATTAGAGAAGCCCAACAGAACCCTTGTACTCTTTTTTAAGGGGTTTGCTGCGAAGGAGAAAGTGTTGCTCTTGTTCGCCCGCCACGCACGTCACAAGTGAAACTTGGGAATTTGATTCGACACTAAACATTTTGAACTACTCTGCCGTAAAACAAAGCATCAATTTCTCTGTAAATTAAAGTGTGGTAATTTATTAATGTTATTAGCAACACTTTGTGCTTTTTGTATAGGAAACGTATAAAGTGGTTAATGTGGAAACTTACTTCATTCCCGAAACAAGTTTCCACTACATTTTTACGCGTCTCTTTTGTTGTTCAGATTACACGTTTCGGCTACAGTGTAGCCATCATCAGGTCTGCCAACTTCTGAAATGGGATTGAACATATTGTCCCTTAGTGTAGGTGTAACATCCTAAAATGATATATTGTAACAGATCTTCGAAAATGATATGTCTTTGGTTAATGTTTTTGTTTCAAACACACAAATCTACTCCTGCCTGACGTCTGCGCAAAAAGTAGTAGGTCTACACACTTGAAAATAGTGTGTCTCAAAAATATGTACACACATTCAATGAATGAAACGAAGACGTTTAATAAAATAAATCATTACATGCGTCAGTATTGACACTTAGTGAATTAGCATATCTCGTATAGGTGTTAAAAGTGACCACAGTTAGCTTCGTGGCACAGTTGGAGGCGTTGAGAAAATAACAGAAAAGTGACCACCAAAGTTACAGCTATATATGTGTGTGTGTGTGTGTGTATGCTTTATTTTGATAAAGATGCCAAATTAAGTGCTTCATACGGATATGTAGGCCTACACGTTTGTCCATATCAAAATTTGTTATGAAATATATTTTATATAGTGTCGATGTGAACTATCGAGGTAATGCGTGACAGAATTTATCGTAGTAGGAGTGTATGTAGTGGATATAATTCAAAGGAATTCATCTCTACATAATATATTTATTTATTCATTTATTAATTTAGGCCTCTATGTTGCTAGCTTCACCACATGGATTGAAGAATGTGACTTGTCTTGTGTTCTCCAAGAACTTCATGTTATGTACACATAAGTATATAATGCGTCATTAAATTGTTGCTCTGACAGTCGTCCGTTTACTGTCCGGTTAATGTAATAAACTATGTACAGAATCTTGCGAAAAATAAATTGAGAAACTGCGACTATTAACAGATATGACTAATCCGTGTTTTACCGCACCTCGACTTTCTCTAGTCGCTGAAAACATTGAATGTTTTCGACGTTTTGAAATCCGGCTTCTTAGTCAATGAGAACAGTATTGTGGCCAGTACCGCCACGATATCCTGTCTGTGTTTTGCATATTTGAAGTGCGTTAGGTTGTAAGTTGTTCAACCCAACAACCAAATTTACATTTCATAGATTCTGCGTCTTGAGTTTGGGAGTTCTGAAAAGCAGATCTGACACAAAATATGCTTAGTCAGGCTTATCGCATGTATGCAATCATGAGTATATTTATAGGCCCCGTATGCTTAATTTTCTTAGACAGCAGCAACGAATTAATCTTCGTAATATAAACGCTTTGTGTTCTATTTAAAGCACTATGTAAAATATAAATATTGTTTAGGCTATAGCTGAGTTTCGTGCTTCGAACTGTTAAATAACTGTGCAGCTAGTTGTTCATACCAGAAGCAATGACAGTAAAATAATTTTGTTTAAAATAAAATATTTTTCTTCCTAGGTCAGCTTTCATGCCAACTAACCAGCATTCGGTAACTGGAGAGCCAAATGATGAGTGCAGGATAGAAGCATATCGGTAAGTTATTCAGTTGCACTGAAACTATTTGTTCATGTCTGATGTTCTAATGTTAACAAATGAAATAATAGATTATAAAACGTTCAGAACACACGCGATTCCCGCCCAGTGTCGAACATGCCTGTTAAGATTCGACGCTGCGAATACGTAGCGCCGATAACTAGGCGGTGCCCCGGTAAGCCGGTGTCAGACCCCCACTAAGTGGGCATTGTTAGGCCCACGCGCCCGCCTCTAAAAAATGGCCTTTGTTCCCAGCTCTCATCACTGCAGTGACCAGGGTTAGCCAAAGTGCACTCACTCCTGGCTCTTGAACTACGTCAAATCAATACCCAAATGCCTAAATTGTCACAGCCACGCCAAATTGCGCAGGATTTTATTTTATGAAAATCATCATGCGGTTGATGATTTGAGATAATGTCAATGAATGTGCCCGCGATAGGCCAGTAAGTACAGTGGTTGGGGTTCTATTCCAGGCTGTTGTAGGTTCAGGAACTCTTTCTCGGGGATAAAATAAAATTACGCTAACCAGTCACCATCTCCTGCCGAGGTGAGTGGAGCTGTAACTCCACTCCGCCATGTTGATAATGGTGTGGTTCGTACTTAAGCAACAAATGATATAACAGATGATTGTTTGAACCACCTACAATACTACACGGCGTCATAACGTAGACCATCACAATTGCAACCTTCAACAACTCAAAAGAAGCCTGAAATGTGACGAAATTCAACGAGCTCCTTGCAATGTAGATGGCCTGTACTGCAGGCCTATAATGTTCAAAACTTCCCATTAAACGGGTTCATTGAGCACAAGTCCAATATTGTTCTGTGACTTGAGGAAGTGTGATATACAGCCGGATGTCTGTCCTTGTTGATACGTCCTTGCGACACATTGTACTCTTGGGCGTGGCGGATATGCCCGCAGGGGTCCACGCTTCACCCCCACCCACCCACACCAAGGTCGGCCATGTAGAGCATGAAATATGTACCACGTGTCTTGGCAGAAATACCGACAATCTTGCTCTTATAATTAAGATTCTTCTACATGATCTATGTACGCGTTGCATATCCACGTATTAATCATTGTTATATTTAAAAATATAATTATGAGGCGAGCCTTTACATTTCAGTGTTGAGTTGTTTCATAATATCCTCAAATTTCGTTTTGTCCTTTTTTAGATGCAGCTGTGTTTCAATTTATTTGATTTTAAAACGTTGTATTTTAACTTAATCTCCTCTCATAGTGAATAATTATGCTATAAAGCCACACAGAATAAATGGCAAAACCACTGCGTCACATGTCGATAGCTTCGATAAATATTACTGCCGTGTATGATTATGTTACCTGAGAGAACTTTGGACTCCACTGGACTGGCGTCTGGTCACTTCATATGAATCGATGAACAGAGATAGTGAAATAATATGGAGGATATGCTGAAGGAACGCAGATAAAACCCCGATGATTCTGACAATAATTACGAAAGTGCAATGAGACTTTCGTCCTTTCTTTTTCACGTAATTTATTCGGTAACAGTACTTAATTTCCTGTTATCTACTTCATTTCTTCGTTCCCTCTAACGCGATGGCGTGTGGTGTGGAAAAATCGGCACTTCATTGTTTGTGTGGCTTCTTAACAAGATCTGATTGAAAGAAAAGATTCTGTCATTGGCCAGCAGAAAGCTTCAGGCAACACGTAACAAAACAAAAGAAAACCAACACTCATTTGTCTCAAAAGAGATTGCATGTAGTTTTGAGGCTTGTTTTGCTGTCAACTCTTAATTACCATTTAGGTGGAGCTGTGAAATATGTGGCTGTTGCTAAGGAACCAGTTTCCAAATTTGGTGCACACCCACTCACATGAATCTGTTTATATTCTTCTTTGGCTTGGAGAAGCGCATATTCAAGCATTGTGATCGAAACAAAGAAAGAGTGACACAAAGATTTGCAGTTTAAAGATAGGTCTGTATGTGGTATTTGTGACATTTTTTATTTGTTCGTTATTAAGCTAAAGACACCAGTCTCTTACATAGCTCCATATCCTCACTGAGTGCTGTACCTAAATAATACTTCGTATTCCAGCAGTTTCGCCTTCGAATCTTGATTCCAAGGCCGCGTATTTTGAACCTTTCGTAATTTGACGTAATAGTTGGGATATGGTATTAAAATAGGCTACTACCACTTCCTTCATTTTTATATCTGACAACGTATATGAAATGGAAATGCTAACGAAAATAACGCACATACATTATTTCTAACTTGTATATTTATTAATTCATAATTGTCGCCAATTTGTTTGTAGTCTGAAAATGTATTTAAAGGAAATTATATTTCATATGAGCTTTGTACTCACTAAACTTGTAATTACATTAAAAGCAAGATAAATTTATTTTGCTTTATGAACCAGATCAGTACCTTAACGTGTGGCCAAGAAGTCATTTCTAGAGTATCAATATACTGTTTATAAACGTACCGACCTAATGTTAGTTAATTGGACTTTAATATGACACGGATAAGTGACCGGTTAGTTAGTGATTCCACGCTCTATAAGAAAAAAGAGAAGAAGATATGTAGCAGGAAGTCGGTTAATACGTGTAATGAGGCAGAGGACATGTACGGAGATCCTGGGAGGTATGCAAACCGGATAGTCTTGCCTGAGGTGAGAGTGACAGAAAGTTTGCCAAACGTTTGGTTACGGGCGTGCAGACAAACGCCTGCGTGAATCATTCGTAATGAGAGCGCCCGTGATGATGATGATGATTAGAATAAACGGCGATTATTTCCCAAACAGCGTTATTACATTCATTTATTAGTTCATTTATTTTATTCCGTTCAGTTCTTTATACAGAAGACACCGGGTGAAACAGAAGTAACCAGTTGATCCTTGTAGTGGAGATGCTTTTTTTTAGAAAGGGTCTGAATTTTTATTGTTAATTATATGAACTTTGCGTTTTTAAAAGGGTAGATGCGACCACTTGAGTAAAACACTCAGTTTAAATTGCACTCTCTGGTGTAGAGACGTCCAGACAATAAGTAAACATATTTCAGAATCTAACGGAGGGATCAGATATGTAGTGATAGCGTGTCCAAGCAACTTAATTTAGAAATACCATTGAAGGTCCTTTGTCAAGGATTCTGGGCAGACATTCCAGTTGCGAATAATAATATGCTCCACATTCTGTAGCTCCTGAGCTATGGGCGTGACTCTTGTACGAAGGTCGACAACAATACTTCATTTTTTTATTTAATTCTCTAGTTACAAAAGTCTCAGCCTCGAAGTGGTAAAAGAGATCACGTGTTTTGAAGTCCGCGCACAAAGACAGTGATTGAAGAAACTTTCGAAAAATCACGTTCAGAAGTAAGAAGACGTATTTAATTTTCTGTTCTTTCCTTATTCAGACATTTTCCAGGCCTGCTGGTTTAAATTAACGGCACGAGACGCTGTTTTTTAAATTGCGTACGAGGACTGCGGGAGGACACACAATTAGTTTTTGAACGTGATTGTCTTGTGGGTCGTTCCGCTGTGTCATCTGGTAGAATGTTACCGACGTTTCAGAGATACGTCGCCGTGAGAATCTGAAGTGTAACCAAGATTAATTTTATCGAATAGAACTACACGGATTTGTGTCACGCACAAAATCACAAACGATTGTTAGATAACTTTACGTTTTCAGTTCCTTGGCACAACATCCCAGAAGACAGCCATTTTGATGAACATGAACGCACAGTGCAGACGCGTTCGTCTGTCATGTTAAGAGCTCTACTAAACAGGAAAGTACACAGACGCCCGTACTTAGAAAATAATTCCAACCCTCGAGTCTTGTGTTTAAGCACATCGAGACTAGTACAGTTGTGTAAAAGTTGGGTCCATTAGATTGAGCACTGAGCTTCCTAGTTGCTGGACGGACGGACTCACTTTCCGTCATGATCCAAAGTGAAAGTGAGTGGAAAGTATTGCGTTTACTAACCAATAACCTATACTGTTCTATAAATAATCGTGTTTAATGATAATTATAACGCAATTGGAAATGCTTCTGTTTTTTTCACAATAAAACTGGAATGTGTCATCCGACAAATACATCGGAGAACTTCGTAATTTCTGATTACATCTGATTTTGAAAATGTGAAAAGACTGTAAGCACTTTTATTTTCAAGGTTAAATTTAATATAAAAAGGATTTATATAGTTTTAACGTTTTGTCTATTTTCCATACTCGTTGTACATATTCTGGAAATTTAATTTTTGTTTGCGATGTAGGCGTTGGTATTTCGCAATGAGGTGAAGCGTAGCTCATGTCAAAGTCTTTGTTTATTTTACATTCGGTTATTTTATGAAACAGTATTAATTCCTGAGATTATGATATCTAATGTGAAATGGTAGGAACATTTTTAACAATAAACTAGGAAAAATAACGATTTTGATTCTAGTATTTGCTTTAAAGACTGAGGAAAATGAAGAATCTTAAGTTACGATAGGCTGTCTGCAACCGACGTCTAACAGCAGTCGTTTAAAGCGGAATCAGAGGCGGTACCCCTGTGCCAACCTGCTCAGGCACAATAAACATGAACTTGGGGCCGAATTAGCAGAAACAAATAAAATATAGAACTGTCCCGTATTTAAATAGAGGGGCAGAGCGATACGACGACAGATATTTAAGATAGCCGATGTTGATAAACGTCTCACCATCGTGAGAACGTAACATGGCATTTAGGATAACCGATCAGTGGGTCAGTGGCTGGGATACGAACTAGATTTCGAACCAAATTGCGAATCTTCCGTTAAGGCTGTCGTAACCGGCTCGGCATTTTTTGAGACCAGAGTGTTTCCAGTTCTTCATCTCGATGAAGGAGAGAGTGCTCGGTGGATAACGAAAAAAGGTGTTGGAGTACGAACTCCAGAGTGTTCAACTTTCACACCCCGGACATCGTGCTAGGTGCCATTAGTTATATTTTATAAAGATTTGGATGAAAGTTAGCAATAGTGATATCGTTGAAGTCACTTCTAGTTTTGTCTGTTGAATAGAAATGTTTTATTCCTTTACTAAATCTACAGAGCAATGAACAAGACGAGATTTCTTAATTAGAGCTTGTTTTTGTGAAATCACCAAGGAGCACACCTGACTGCGTTTCGCTTTGGTTCCGCTCGCTCGTTCTTCTTTTATTTGCCTTCTGCAAAACCATTTCCATGTTTCGAGTTACAAATGCAACGCGCTCGTCTAGAAGGAAAAATAAAGGTTGCAGAATGACAGTTATGAGTTGGTACATTATTTCCTTTACTTGATTTAATTCAGCAGCTGTCAAAAATTGTTTACTCAAGTATGTCGAAGGCCGAAATTCGGTTTTCAATAACTGTACAAAATGGCAATAACATTTAATTGGGTGGTCTGAGAGTTATCATGCGGTTATTCATATTCGAATCTACAGTCCTCTCCATTCTCGTGGTGGGGCTATTGAAGCTTTCATTCATCGCCCTGATGACGGAGGCAGTATGACCTCCGAAACGTTGGGTAACATCGACCAGACTACACAGCGCCACAACCCAGAAGACAGAAATCTTCATACTCTGATGACGGAGGCAGTATGACCTCCGAAACGTTGGGTAACATCGACCAGACTACACAGCGCCACAACCCAGAAGACAGAAATCTTCATACTCTGATGACGGAGGCAGTATGACCTCCGAAACGTTGGGTAACATCGACCAGACTACACAGCGCCACAACCCAGAAGACAGAAATCTTCATACTCTGATGACGGAGGCAGTATGACCTCCGAAACGTTGGGTAACATCGACCAGACTACACAGCGCCACAACCCAGAAGACAGAAATCTTCATACTCTGATGACGGAGGCAGTATGACCTCCGAAACGTTGGGTAACATCGACCAGACTACACAGCGCCACAACCCAGAAGACAGAAATCTTCATACTCTGATGACGGAGGCAGTATGACCTCCGAAACGTTGGGTAACATCGACCAGACTACACAGCGCCACAACCCAGAAGACAGAAATCTTCTGGCTGGTTGATTTTATTCCAAACGACGAACAGCTTTTTAAATACTTCGATTAAATGTATGAAGTGATCAATATTACCAACATTATCTGTTAAAATAATGAAGTTAGGCTTTAACTGCAGGAAAATAAATTTATTTCGTGGGTCGTGGAACAAGAAGACAAATCTTAAATATCTGCTGGTCTTCTGTGTTGTAAGGGCGTGTGGATCTGCAGGCAGAGACCAACACTTTAGATGGAGAGAGTATGTTCCTCCGAAACGTTTGTATCTAATTACAAACGCACGTCGCGACAGAGTGGTTAGCACTCCCGCTTCGTATCGGGGGAGATTTCAGGTCGAAGTATCACCTGGTCTGACTGATATTATTTGTGGTTTTCCTCAGTCCTTCCACAAAGATGCCGGGATTGTACCTTAAATTACGTCACGTCCGCTTCCTTCCATATAATTTTCATTTATCATCCTATAATTCGACGGTGCACAGTCTGAGCACCTAACAGCGTCGTCAAAAGATTCAAAACTTTGTTCCCCAGTGGAAGAACCATCGGTAGTTTGTGAATAAAACATGTAGACAGACTGAAAGACGGACATGATCTTCCCATCATGCGTTCATTTCGTGCACATGCCGCAAGGGTTTCCTACGCACGGTTCACTGCAGTACCGTTAAAGCAATTCAAGTCGTCCTTGGACCCAGTAGGTTATTCTGTAATAATAATTGGACCTACGCCATTACCTGGGCTGAAGGCTGATTGCCTACCAAGAAAGGAGCTGCGTGGATGTGTACCTAGCACAACCTTACGTAGAGCGCTCTGATTATTTATCAATCTATGCTGTCTACTTTCATTTATCTCTTATTTTTCTTCTTCTTTTCCTTCCCTCATGCTATAATTTCTTCCTTCTTTCTTTGTAGCCCCTTTCTTTCCTTTCATTTATTCTTTCTTCCATTCTTTTAAACTATATTCTGTCCTTTGGTGCTTTCTTACCCCTATTATAAACACGCAAAAGAATATTCTCTCCGTACACGCTGTATTGCAAAACACTGTTTTTAAATGTATTAAACGACATTGTATCAAGTGTACGGTTATGAAGCTTCGAATTCTGTGACAGGATGATCGTAGAAATGATAGATTAGGTAGTCAATTTTAAGGCGTTATTATGGAATATCCCAGACAAACCACGAAAAGCATCAATGTTATCAGTCGATATTCGAACTGGGTGTTGAACATAGAATAAAAATTACAAGGAATGTTATTAAGGTAGCCTTCTCTGTCTGTTTCGTTTTTCAAGAACGGAAATGTGCAATAAAGTTTAAAGGAATACCACTGCAGGCGAGTGTCAGTATGAAGTCACTGCACATCAATAGACCTACAGTCATTCGCTTATAACATAAGTGAATAAAACTGCTTAACGAGGTTTTACATAAATCGAACTTTTCACCAGACGTTATTAGTGTGAATAAATGAAGGAATGTGTAACAGGATAGAAATGTAGCACGCATGGGAAAAATGATAATTAAAGTTGTGATAACCTGAAGAGAAGAGACCATTTGTGAGACCTAAGTGAAAATGGATAATATTAAAATATATAAACAGCATTAACCAATTGATGTTTGTCGTGAAGACCTGTCTTTTAAGCTGCGGATTGAATTCGTAAATATTATTTAGGCGAGCTTCGGTTCAAAGGGTAACTAAGTCTTACTTCTTGGTGATACTTTGTCCATCAGGCATGTGCTTGGGCAGTACATTAAAACTAGCCACGGTCGATTCCTTTCCACATCCTTCACACAAATCGTTACCATAAGCACATCCATGTAAATCAAACAGCAAATAAAATTTTAACAGGCGAGTCACTGTGGCGGATAGTGCATAAGGACCGAACCTTCTTATACTTTGTTCCCATCGGCAAAAACATGAGACACTTACGAAATACAAATCATTTACTTAAAAAAATCAGCATTAAGGGCGTTAAATACGTAGATTTAGTACTTTACCGTGTTTAAGATTCGTTTAGAAAGCAAAAATTGCCTTCTTTCAGTTACGTATTCTCATGGCGGTACGTTACTTTCATTGTAAAGTCGTATATAGTTGACTGTCAAGAGATGGCAAGAAAATGTATTTCCAGTGATCCTATCAGACACGAAATATGCTAAGAGGAGAAGTGGACGTTTCTGATCTCGATATTGCATAGGAGAGGTTAAAGGTCAACATTTCATGTAACTGCGTCGTGTTCAGTTGGTCTGTGTTGAACTGCTCTGGATGTGGTACAACCGGATTTATCTCTGTCTTTGGAGTTTTGCAGACACGTTTAGACAGCTGCTGATCTCAGTGTTAACACCAGGCTTGATAGTATTTTAAGAGTTCTTAGCACGTGGTGCGTAAAATCGACTTATGATGGAAAGTAGTGGCCAATTGCTCACCTGCTAGATTCATCTCCGAAACTACTAAACGTATTTAAATTACATTTGGTATAAGTAGAGTCAAAGTTGTTCCTTGAATTTAAATTTGAAGATGGCTATCTTATGGGATGTTGCCCCATGTATAGTCTGGTAGAAGTTTACCTACGTTACAGAGGTGTTTGTTGCCTCCATCATCAGGGCGATCACAACATCCCAGAAACGTCATCTTCATACTCTCTACCTTGACAATCTGAATCTGGCCAAATTTAGATTTGTTTTCCGTCGATCCATCACATTTATTTTACAGTGGAACCTCGATATACCAATACGATTACATATGTTTCACGTCGTACAAATTTCTATGAACTGTTTTCATTACATTATAAGACTACTGAAACATTCCTGGTCTGTGCCAGTAGCATTAGTAAAACATGAGTTTGAATGTACCTTAACTTTCATGTATTTTAGTCACTGGATAAATATACAAAATATCAGGAATTCCAACATTAGAGAAATGTCAATTTCATACATAACGCGAGTACTGAAGCTGTCCCCCGGAGCCCGCGTTTTATCGAGGTTCCACTGTACATACATTTTAAATCTAATTCTATACATTATCAAAAATGAGCCGTCTTACAAAACTTAAAATACAGTCCTTGTTCCGATCTCCAACTTTTATTTAAATAGAAGAAAAAATTGTTACACTGACAGCAGAACGTTAGCGTTGTTAAAAGTGTAATTCTGTATGTAATACAACCAACATGAGTGCAGTTTTCATGATAATGTGCACGTACTTTTAGTTAATGAAATACTTCCGATAATTTGAATTAAAAATACGGAGTATTTTTAATAACTTTGTTAACATCAATGCTCTTCGAAGCAGGAGCTGTTCATGTCCCTGAGCGAGAAATCTCGTCCGTAACGTGAAGAAAAGTATAATTAGAGGTACACAGTAGCCTTGCATCTCACCTGGACGTCCTATTTGCATCTTGATTGATGCTGTGGTTCTGTTCATAACGACTGGTATTATAGAACATGATAATACCGTAACATATTGAAGGAAGGCGTCCTTAAACAAGCGCTGGCGTCTTGAAAATATAGCACAGGAATCAGGGTGGGGCAAGGCAAAGAGCAGAAAGTTGCTTTATCTGAATAGCAAACCGAGGTCAGTATGAGAGGCGTCTACTTGAAAGGGCGGAATCTATTCCCGCTCGTTGCATTACTCAGTCTGGAGTTGAAACTACGCACATTTACTTTGGTACAGCAACATACAGACCTGTTTGTTCGCATAAATAAAAATGATCTTATTCGAGGACATTAAATATTCATATCTTTTATATAAGATTTCGGGTTCTCGCGACGGCGAATTTGAAGATGGCCATCTTGTGGGTTTTTACGCCGTACAGTCTGGTAGAAGTTTCCCGAAGTTACAGAGGTTCGTGCGCTGCCTCCATCATCAGGGCGATGAAATGAAATGTTAAATATTTTCCCATTCGCGAAGCAAGGACTCTGAAACAGGTCCCTCGTAGTGGCGACCTCAACACACAGCCTAAAGCAGTTCACTTAAGTGGGCGCAGGATTCTTTCAACTCTTAATATCTGACAGGCGGCATTTTCAGCTTCAGTGAAAGGATGTGTAATGTGTAATTTACATTAATGGAATGTAAGGACAATCCTCTCTTAAAAAGCATATAGGCCATAACTTGAGGGGAGTGACGTCATCTGGCTGACATCTAATTGTCAATTTACGTGGGTGCAGAGTACGAACAAACAATTATCTTAACAAAGGAGCACTCAAGGTGTAATTGCAGTGACCTACAGAAGTATGAACTAATACAGAAAACGAAATTTCGCCTGTCACTTCCTGCGAATCGTTCTGCTTGTATACCGGATGTCCGAAGAACATTTATTATTCTGATTAATTCTTCTCTACGTCAGAATATGAAAAGGACAAACATTTTCAAACGTTCCTTACACTTGGTAAATAATGTGGATGACGAAAGGGTGTCATAAGGAGCCCAGTGTATAAATCACAAATTGGTGTACAACATTCGCTTGAAAAAGTCTGGGTTTATTAATGTGTAAAGGAGGAAAATAATTCATGCATCTGTATATGTGCTATTGATTAGATTTTGTTAATGAAACTGTGTGTTCTGTGTTTATCTGAAGTGTTAATTACATCGATCAAAAATCTATTCGTATCTTCAGTACTTGAATAAAGCAATTGAATAATTTAATTTAAAGCTCAGTTTTACACAGTGAAATGTATCTTTGTGAACTTTTTTAAAACGTGAGCAAGAGACTGGGACACTTCATGTGACTTTCTAGAAACGCAGTTGGCCTGGGAATAGTAATAAGAATTTCTAATTCTTAACAATTTCTTTTGAACTCCCTGTCACTAAAATGATTTTTGTTATTTGAAAACATTGGTCCATCTGTAGATGTCAGATGCGTCATGTAAACGGATAAAATTGTCATTAATGTCGAGTAAGTATGGATATGGAAGGAGGAGTCGTACATTTACTTCAGTGTGCTTCCTGGGTTCTTACCTGAAGCACTGAGGAAAATCGAAAATCCAGTCAGGATAATTGAGTTATTCCCGAATATAAAGGTCTAGATCATTGTGACGGACCACTTCAGTGAGATTATATTGTAAGTCACGTAATACATTATTCCTGAGCCATTTTATTGATCTTACTACTGTTATAAAAAATAAAAATCAGCCCTGCTTAGGTTCACTATGCACTGACGTGTGACTCACGCTTCAGATCGACCTGTTTTGTTTGGAAATAAAAAGTCTAGGATTTCTCGGGACATCATAAAAGCCTCTAGTGTTAAGAATATTTATAGACATGATATAAAGAAACTTCTAATTTACTGAACATACTGGTTTTCTTTTCTTCAAGAGTTAAGTAACATAATTCTCTTGCGGACCTCAAAATCCTCCTTTCAGCTTCACCTTAATCTTACTTAACAATTCATTCTGTAGTCTGAGATTTGAGGTTCTCAAGGCAGGGAAGATGTCAGACATCTGTGTTTTGACGACGTGTGTTGTAGGAGATTACCAGAGTATTTAGGGTATTACCCCAAAGATGAGGACGATACATTCCTCTGAAATGTTGGCAATCCCCTACAAGACCACGTTCTGCATCTTCAGTCTGTCAGTCTTCAAAATCTGTCTTCGCCCGTTTTATTCATCTTCGTCTCTTCCTGTATGCAACAATTTCTTCAACTACGCCATCGTCTTTAACTTCTCACTTATTACACGCAGTATGCACAATTTGCAGTCTGTGACCTAAGGAACTAAAATAATCTTTGTGTGTTTTATAAACTCATTGTCTTCCTTTCCCATTAACACCGTTACGTGTCTCTGACTTAACGCACATAAATAGGGCCTGAAGATGACTTGTTTTCTGGGATGTTGTGCGGGTTGTCTCGTAGAAATTGTCCGACGTTTCGGGGGTGCTTACTGCTCTCATTATGAGGACCATGAAAGTCAGTTTCTACCAGACTACACGGCGCAACAACCCAGAAGACTTTCATTTTAATACTCGCCGCCGTGAGAACCTGAAACCTCACCTATAGTAATATATTCAACCGTGTTTTTTCACGTATTTGTATTTCTTTGTGTCTATATTCGGAGTCCAGATGGGGGTCTTAAATAGAGTTTATATTTCTGTCGCTTATCCTTTTATTTGATCTCTCATCCCATGTCTACGTCTTAATTTTACTTTTAATCAAGCTGTGTGTAATTTCAAATATATAGGTCTACGGCAGGAATTGTTATGTTGACATATGGCTGTAGTTTATTCCACATGGTTATAGAGTTTCGTTTTTCAAATCCCTATTCACTGTCCGGAAATAGTCATTGTGAAAAATCTCTTGAAATTTTTCACAAAAAAGTGATTCCAGATATTTTAATATGGGATATAAATCTGCTGTAACCTTTAAATACAACACCGTTTCTTACGTATTTTGACGAAACGTCAGAACTTCGTTTTGTCAGGTCTCCACGCGAATTACTTTGTGACAAAGCGTGTCCTCAGGCGGAGTGAAAGTATTTCAGTTTCCATTTAGTTAACAGCTGCTCAGCTCCAAACATGTATCGAATAAGATCGACAGTCTCATTTAAAGGAAAGGTTTAAGGACACGCACATGGACTGTTGAACCTTTTGCGTTGTGTAACCCATCACCAAGGCGACGCAGTCCACGATCAGCAGGAGTCGGGGAGCTTAAGTAGTACACCAGTAGAGTATTCAGACTTTGCGGATTCACACAGAGGTGTTAATAACACTGTAATTCATTATGTGTACAAGATTATCTGCGTTTTTGCGATAAAAACATTTGTAATTACAAACTAAGCAGTGCCGCGGTTAAACCGGTTGTCTTCTGAGCTGGCCTCCCTCCACTCACTTTCAGAACGGGTCTTTAACACTGACTGGTCTCTCTCTGCTCACTGATGCACAGTTATTCCTGCCGTTCTTGACATTTAGAAGTAAGACATTC
>NW_019059701.1:623243-638450 GCF_000696155.1 Zootermopsis nevadensis | reverse complement strand
TCCTTCAGACTGCTCCATCTTTTTTCCACCATCATTCTAACAAGGAAAGGCCCCACTTAAATTCAACAGGGAACAACTCTTATCTTCACAATTTGTCCATTAACCTTTATGCCTTTTCCTAAGAGCTGCCTATTTTTAACATCTTTACTTGTAATAAAAAATGTTCGAAAATTCAATTATGTGTAGGCCCACAGCTTATTTTATAAAGGCGCATTAGGGCGGACTAAAAGATAAGCCAAATATAGAGAGTGTTTTCTACCAGAATTAACAAGTACGCGGAGTAGAATCCTTCAGAAGATCGTCATCATCTCTGGCTCTACAGCCCTTGACCTCCTGATACATGGGAGGTTACTTGATCTATTTTAGACATTTGGTAGGACTGCTTGGGCAAGTGATGGGCCCGTCGCAAGGCCTCTACCCCCTATATACAAGACAGCACACACAGAAATACGCGGACAAACACATATGCCTTGAGTGGGATTCGAACCCACGATCAACTTTAATATTATCCTCCTATCTACGCCTAGGTTTTCCAAGTGGCCCCTTCCCTTCAAGTTTCAGATGAAAATTATGTACTCATTGTTCATCTCCCCCAACTGCGCTACATGTCCCGTCCATCTAGTTAATGACTTTATTTATTTTGTAATTAGTGTTGTTGTATTAGTAAGCATTCGTTTAAGATGTTAGATTAAAGTACATAGATGCAAATAAAAATACAAAATGTGATTTCTCATTTCATGCATCATTGTTTTCAAGTGCCCTACTTTTACCATTATACTTTTTAAGTGCCATTAAGAAATAAGGCTTTTAAAGCAACGCGATCTCTTCAAAATCTGAAATACGGCTATTTGTAGCTCATCTTGGGCACTGCATTTCTAACGAAACTGGCCGAGAACATACGAAGGAGAATCTCTGATACCCAAGGTAACCTTTAATTGATTGGGAGGAGGCTCCAGGCAACAGACACCGTTACAATCGCAGGCATTTGCATCTCTCTCGCCTTTAACCTTTGCATCGTGATTACATGTTCAACATCGGCTCTGTCTTCCCTTCGTGACTCTAATGTTCTGCTATACACAAGTTACGATACTTAAAAAGAAGATGCATGGGGAATCCCTCAATTATCATTGCCAACAACTGAAATAAATTTACCCTATATTTCTGCGTTCCAGTTCCCAAGTCTGTTATTTTTAGGTCAGTGGACTGAACGTTTCGCTCTTCAAATGGTTATTTCGTATCGTAGAACGAACGGTGTTGAAATAATTTGATATATGCCTACTGTATGATACATAAATCGATGAAAACGATCAGTATTCCCAGAATCAATCAGAATTACACAATAAAACTGATTACACTCATACACATGTATTACGTATAACGAGGGGTTGTCTTAAGCTATCAATGTATAACAAAACAAATGGACACAAATTATTCCACTGCCATGCCGTGATTCTGGTTTTATTCGAGTCAAAACAGTGTTTTCATTTCAAAATTATTTGGCTGTTCATACGTAGGACCTACAGCATCAAATTGTTTACAACATTCAGGGGACAGAGTCCTTCTTGAGATGCTATCGCTCAACTTGTCAAGAAGTTCTTGCCTTTTATTGAGCCCAAAGGTTCACAATCGTGTTCACAAGGGCCCGCCACTGGACACTGTCCTGTGCTAGATGAATACAATCCACACATGCATAATTTATTTATTCAAGGTCAATTTTAACGTTCCTTTTAGGTTTTCCGACTGAAATTATGTCTTCATGTCTCACGTGCGCGCTACATGTCTCACCCATCTCATCCGCATTGATATGATCGAATTATCGACCAGACTACACAGCGCAACAACCCAGAAGACGGATATCTTCATACTCATCGCCCTGATGATGGAGGCAGTATGACCTCTGAAACGTTGGTTAACATCGACCAGACTACACAGCGCAACAACCCAGAAGACAGAAATCTTCATACTCACCGCTGTGAAAACCTCGAATCTTACATTAATTATACTTGGTGAACAGCGCCGTAAATGAAGCTCCTCATTTCGCGATTTTCAACAGCTTCGTGTTCCTTCTTTCTTTAGCGCTTTTCTTTCAAATATGTTTGGAAGCTGAATGATGATCTGATGGCTGGAAACAATGACGAGCTTTTGCCATGACGGTGATGGAGGTTGAATCACTGATCAGCTGACGAACTATCTGATTAATTAGAGACATTACGTGTGTTGCGTCATTAAGCACGCCTCATATAATTATAATTGTTATTTGTTGGTTGGTGTACTGAAACAAAAGATTTCGCCCTGGGTGAAATTTTCTTTCATTCCCACGGTGGTGTTGAGAATGAGAAGTGAAATCAAGCAAACAGTCGACATTCGACTTTGTTTTGTCGTCGTTACCTCGTGATTAAAGGGGGGGGGGGGGGGTTGTCGTTACGCACGAGTCAACCAGTTTAATCAGAACCAGAACTGCTCAGTTAATCCTAATATCGACAAGTCTACTAACATAATTATTGGCAAATCTGCTACTTGTCACGTGATTTGTAAACTCTAATATGAAGAAATTCATGAAACGAGGGCGTAATGGAGAGATCGTGCCAGTCCTTTTGTGCGCTTATTTCGTGTTAGATACTTCTCAACAGATATCGACGCAACTCGGAATTCGGGGGTGGGGATAGGAGTGTTTATACTAAGAGTCGTGGGACGAAACTGAAGCCATAGTTTATGTATAATCATTTTGTTCCTCCCCTACTTTGCACATCAAAAATTTACAAAATTCCTCAAAAAGGGATTCACCATAAAATACAGTATTCGCATAACACAAAAATAGAACTTATTTGAACCTGCAAGCCTTAAGTTTCAACGTGAAGTCTGGCATGATAGAATACTCCTGTGTCCATTCCCCACAGCCAGGCCTATATCTCTGATTTCAGTATGTTCACTTTCATTAGGGCACAGCATACTGTTAAATTAGTTTACGAAATCAAATATATGTACAGATCTAAGTTCCACGATATTTATCAGAAGAGATATCGTTAGGTGATACGAGAAAACAAATCACTGTAGCAGATAATTGCTTTATCGTTTGGACACCCTGCTTCCGGGTTTCATTGTGGAAGCTAACGAATTCTTCTGACTTTCTATATTGATACGAAAAAATTAACACAACGAGAAAAGTAAAGATCCCGCTTTCTACAAATGTCGAATTCACGGGTAGAACTTTCAGGAGGACTCATCATTCAGCAGGTCCCGTCTTCCACCGCCATATGCTGAGATGCCGCAGAAAGCATGTTTGCCTTTCGCCTTTTGGAAAAGCACGCGATATTACATCGGCAGTCTGTTCAAACCACGACGCAATTCGCAACACACGAAAATATACAGATGATTACATCATCGCAAATCATTGCCGGAATAATAAACTATAAAACATACTTCCATATCGATCGCGGTGGCTTCGGGATCCTGGGTTCGAATCTTACTCTAGGAATGGATGTTTGTTTGCTGTCCTGTGCACGTAAAAGACTTGGAATAGGCCGATAATCCAAGGATTTCTCTCAAGTGTCTAACAGGATTCACAGTTTCAGACGTTAATTCTGTATTGGGACATGCGAGAGGGATTAATTCATTAAAGCTTTACGTTACTTTGTGTGGTAACTTACAAACTACAACAGAATACACATATCTTCAATAACCCCCCACCCCCACCCGGACATTTCTGCCACACTGACCCTGATGTTCACTCATTGCAGATAGAAGTGTACTGTTGACACAGCTAATTATATTAAAGAGACGGCACTGTTCACAGATTACCTTTCCTTGTATTTCTTTAAATTATTAAACTTTAAGAAATACTTGCAATGTATGTTGTACATGTTAGTTATATTTATATCTGGTCCAGTCTTACGTACGATGCGTCGTATTGGGTTTCATATCAAGTAGTAGCAGTACTATGCCCTCAGTGATGGGTGTTAAATTCGTTCACAGATAAAAGTCCGAAACTACTTCAGGAAGATAAACGCCGCTTGGAGACTATGTGTAGATGAGAAGCTAAAATGAGAATGAACTGAATTTAGCTGGTGTGATGAATGCCTTGCTAGCTTCCAGAACCGTTGTTTCGTATTTCTGCACAGCGTTTCTTACACGCCATTAGAAACAAGAACCAAAAGTATCGAACGCGTTCGCAAGGTCGACAAATGTTGCGCAGCCCGGTGGCAAGGTTGCTTTCAGTTTTTACCGTGGCCGAGAAAGGACGGAGGGCGATAAGAGACTTGCACGCGATGGCCTTGGTCCGGGAAAGAACGACTGCAGGACAGGACATCGGCTTCTGTAGGAAACCGAACGCGATTACGTTCTTCTGTGTTTGACAAAGGAATTACATTGTCAGGTGACTTCAGCTTTCTCTCTAGAGCTAATCTTTGTCTTTGGAGTAAAGATTAATTCCGCTTCATGAATGAACTGAGAAAATATCATTAGCATTGTTTCTCCTCTCGCGACTGTCTCATGAAGAATAGTACAAATTCCATGGAGCAGAGTCTTTCTTCAGTAGCGGGTAGTCACTCATTCAGTCAATAACTACCCAGTATTATATGAAACCCGATTTTTCATTGCCGTGTTCACAAAAGCCCGCCACTGGACCCTGCCCTGAAATAGATGGATTCAGTCTGCACTGTTTCATTTAGGTCTAGCAACTATATCAACCACCCAAACAAAAAGGTAACTATATGCGTTGTCCCTTGGTCCATAAATAAATCTTTCATATGGAATCATAGCTGGAACTGGAGACGCGCTTACGCCAACTGGATGGCTGTGATGCTGAAGGCCTTGACGTATTCAGACTAGGGGCTATTGCTACTGGTAGGAGAATGACCCCACAGGCAATTCGCCCTTTACATAAAAAGATACTTTGATTGGGTGAAAGTCTGAGAGTTGAATCGAGAAGAGTTGGTAATGCTTTGGCTGAAAGAAGGCCTTCATCATTAGGGGTTGTCTAAGCTACTGTCAGTGTCATTAAATAAATAATAATTTATGTACGCCTGCCATTTAACCAAAAGTTGTATAAATTTTAGTAAAACTGCCTAGTAAGAAAGCTTAAGAAAACCCCTTCAGTTTAACACGCGTTGTTATACTATGAAACAGGTTAACTGACGGACATGGCGAAGCTAATAGGATCATTTTTTGCAAATTTATTGCGAACGAACCTAAAAAGACACTTTGTCATCCCAGACATTACAAAAGGGGAGACTTCAACCCCTCTCTGTAAATATGCGTCTCTGAACACGTAAGTAGACTACTGAGGAGTCTTACTGGATTTTTATGGCGAACATTGAGTAGCGAAGCATCATTGGCGGCACACAAGATGTCAAATCGCTTCTATGTCGTTCAGGGAATTCGTCATTCCCTAGTGCTAATGATTTTTCTCGGCGACACCTTTTCAAGAAACGATTCCGTGAAGTCACGATCCCATACAGAGGTCTCGGAAAGAAATAAGAATTTTGTCACACGTCAGACTGTGTCGAACAGCAACAAAGTCGTTTTAATTTTCCAAGGTTCATTGAACAGAGTCGACAAACTCTGTCAATCTGTCTACTTACCTCACTCGAATGCAACAGTTATCACAGATCTGTGATGAGCAACATATTTTCCAAAGTATAACATTTAAAAGCCTCGAAACACTAGTTGGATCACACAATTGATTAAGTTTCAAGTAAGACTTAATTACTGGCATTAACAGGAAAGGAAACGCATAATTCTTACCTAGTTCGCAAAGTTTCATTAAAACCAGAGTTCTTTAGTTCGTCTCAGTCTCACCACGTCTATTAATGTCCTACAAATCTTAATATATTGAAGCTCTTGTAATACTGTACGGAGGTAGCCAAACAGCTGATAGTCGCTCAGCTCCCAAAGAAATTCCCCGCCTTTCATGAAACCCCAAGGTTTATTACAACGTTCACAAAACGTCTCCACTGGCTATCCAAAGCATTGTACGGAGCCAGTTTGGAAGATCAATTTTTTAAAAGTAATTTTAAAATTTATGAAGACATTTTATTGGCTACAATAAATATTCGAACTGTAATAAATATTTATAAACCTGGCCTCCTCCACCCATGTGGCACATTCATCGCCCTGATGATGGAGGCAGTATGACCTCTGAAACGTTGGTAAACATCGACCAGACTACACAGCGCAACAACCCAGAAGACAGAAATCTTCATCGCCCTGATGACGGAGGCAGTATGACCTCTGAAACGTTGGTTAACATCGACCAGACTACACGGCGCAACAACCCAGAAGACGGAAATCTTCATACTCATCGCCCTGATGACGGAGGCAGTATGACCTCCGAAACGTTGGTTAACATCGACCAGACTACACAGCGCAACAACCCAGAAGACAGAATACTCACCGCTGTGAATACCTCAAATCTTACAATATTTGACTAATGATTGACTAATTTTGACAATTAAAGTTGTAAGGTGACAGACATGTGCTTACAAACAATATTAGTGAAATGAAGATATCGTTCAGCACTTACTTAAATGTAATGACAACTCTTACATTAAGGTTGATCCATCACTTTCTTGCAGTCAGGAGAAAAAACAAGAAGATTCGTTGTGCAGCTGTCGCCGTTACTTGCTACTCTGTTTGAAAGCTGCAGTCGAAACTCTTTTCTCTGACACATTAAAACATTTATCACTTCGAAACGGATACATTGTAATTTATTTGAAATCGGTACCTCTTCCTTGTATATCTATGATTGGTAAAATTATTGGTGAATAAAATATTCCGCCATTTTTATCATGTGAATCTACGAAGTAACCAGCCAATTCGACCTCACTATCACAGGAACAGTCTTCAGATGAAATTCAACGAGGACCACTATTCGTTCAGCGTCTGTGCCAACCAATATTTTCGTAGTTTCGGAATAGGATCTGCCTCCCTTTGGAACTGTAACCATTGCGTGTCTATTCTGAGAGGAAGTGATAGTGAAGTGCATGTTTCATTCCCGTCTGTTTCGATGTAATTACGGATATCATCAGTACGTCTGTTATGAACACTGATTTAATGACATGCAGACTGAAGAAAATGCCACTGGAGACTTTACCAGTTAGTATTTCTTAGCTCGTATCAACAAACGGATGAATATGTTCTCAGTAGAGTTTACATATTTTTTCAGAGTCGTATTGACGTAACCGCATCCCTACGCACTTTATGAAGATGACTGTCTTCTATGATGTTGCCCCGTGTAGTCTGCCGGCGTTTCAGAGGTGCTTGCAGCCTCCATCATCAGGACCATTTGAACCCGGAATCTATGAGTTTCCTGTCCCCCCATACAACGATCGCGATAGAACCTTAAATTAGGCACCAACCGTTTCCTTCCACAGCCCTTTTGATCATTCATAGTCATGCAACGCTATATATATATATATATGAATTTTAGATATTAACAAAGTCGTCCTAATGATGGAAGCAGCAAGCACTTCTGAAACGTCGATAAACGTCTTCGGGCTACCCAGCGCAACATTCTAGACGACGCGGGTCTTCAGACCAACCTTACAACAAAACTAAATAAATAAATTGCGTCCGGTCCATGTTGCCTCACTGCGTTTTCCTGTTCGCCGTTTACCTTCCACGCCACTGACAGCAACTTTCGTAGCTCGTGGACGAGGACTGTTTAAGGTCGTAGGAGTGTCACTGCGTTCCCAGAGGAGAGCCGTTGCCTCAGAATTACTTTCCAGGCGTCTTAACAGAGAATGGAAAGAAAGTGGTAGAGGGGGAGATGACGAATAGGATCAATCAGAAACGCTCAACGCCTCTGGTATGCGATTTAGCAACTGATACAACCATCCTCTGGTCTTGCAGATGAACACCTGCAGCGCGAGTCTACAGTGCTCCTGTGCTATATATTCTCGTAATCCGGATCTGAATGCAACGGCGTTTGCCGCATGATTTACGTTCCAAAGCCGCTGATATCTCAAATGCTACTAAATGTCTTGCACACAATAGAGGACTGTCCGCCACAAAGGACGCGCAGTCTTCGTCCTATATTTTGTTAAACTTTAAATGGGTACAGAGTGTAAGGGACCAAGACATGGCTTGTCAGTCTGCTTGGGACTTCTTTTCTAGCAGGACACAAACACACACACACACGCTGTCAGCCTGTAAAATTAGTTTCTTTCCGTATTTGTAACAAGTAATATTTTAATAATTTTCTAATTTATTATTCACTATTCTCATGCTGTTTGTAGTTTTTATATGTTTTGTGAATTTGTATTTTTTTAAAACCCCGTCTGGTGCTTGAATGTGATTAACATTAAGATGGTAAATTTGCGTCATATTGTGTTATAATAAGTATATATAAAAATCTTGTCCGTCTAATCACAATAAATTCTTATTAAATATTAAAATATTACAATAATTAACAATTAAAATATTTAAAATATATCAAATGATGTTCTTTATCGAAATATTCGATTTACATTAGACCATCATTTTTCATGTTTCACTAAGTGTAAATCGAATATTTCGATAAAGAACATCATTTAATATTTTAAATATTTTAAATGTTAATTATTGTAATATTTTAATATTTAATAAGAATTTATTGTGATTAGACGGACAAGATTTAATATATAGTGATTAACATTCTTGCACTTATTAAGCACTTTAATAAGAAATAATTGCATTACTACTACTACATCATCGTCATCATCATTAGAGTCGTTAAATAAACAATCCCACACGGCTTTACAACCCAGAAAGCCAACATCGAAAATACAGAACACTTTCCCTGCCCTATACAGCCACAATATTGAAACCGATTGTTATGAAAGCAGCGTTAGGTATGTAACCACCAGCGGTAACTAGGGCAGCGCGAAACCCACACCTGTCTCATATTAATAACTTTACCGCTATTAGAATCGTGATGTGACGTAAGCCAGCACAGCGTCACCTACACCGGTATCAGGTTACTGATCTAGTTACGTAGGAGAACCAATGAATATTCTTCCAAAGATGGCTGTCTTCTGGGTTGTTTCGCCGTGCAGTGTGGTAGAAGGTTACCGACGTTTCAGAGGTCCTTGCTGCGATGACTCATAGCCCTGATGATGGAGGCAGCAAGGATCACTAAAACGACGGTAACCTTCTACCACACTGCACGGCGAAACAACCCAGAAGACAGCCATCTTTTGACTCACCGCCGTGAAAACCTCAAATCCTACTTAAAAGTCTTCCTGTGTCGCGTTTCTCAGAAAAAGTAATGAATTTGGTTCTCCAAAGGGAAGAGCTGGTTCTGTGGATAACTGGGTAGATTTAAATATTCTGGTACTCTGATGGACTTGCATGACACTGGCTGAGGGTGTGTGAGTACCGAGTTCAATAAATTCAATCAAAGACGGATTAACATCACGAAGTCCTTGCTTTACATTTTGATGTATAATTTGGATGATGGGCAAAGTCCAAGAAAACTATTTACAGATTATAACGCATCGTCCTCAGAAACCTTCAGACTTCATCCAAGGTAACATTCGCGTGACACTTTTCTAAAGTGATAGTAATTAATATTACTTTTAATTTTGTTGTTAAGTAATTTGACCGATTGATTTAAAAATTGATTTTCAGCGTCAGAGACCATTCGGTTGAACACGAATGGGAGAACAAAGAATTATTGGTGCGCCCTTTCTGAATTGAGCAACTCTGAGTTAAACAGATGGATGTAACAGATATATATATATATATTAGCACGATGAATTGTGGGTTCAAATCCAGAAATGGGCGAGGTAACCTGTGGGGTTTTCAAAGGCAAATCACGTCCGAAACAAAAGCAGTCTCTCCTCCTTACTCTGAAGAATCACGATTCAGACACAGACTGACAGAGCTCTAGAAAGTACTAACAGGCGTGCAAGCGGAAATAAAAGAGGAGATTTTTCTTTCTTTCTCGATAGTTTAAATTAAGATAGTGGTAAGAGAGTGTAACTGGACAGACGTGTAGCACGCATGTAAAGTAGGAAATATTTTACTCCAAAAATATATTTAACAATATGGACACAATTTTTAATAGCGAATGTCTATGCAGTGGTTAGTGTGGTATTCGTATCTTAGCCACGGAGCCAACTGTGGTTTCCGTAGGTAAACGTTTAAACATAAGAAAACTCCAAAGAAAGGGTTAAACATAGAATAAAATATAAATTCATAATTACGCCAGATGAGGGGATTTTTCTGTTACAATTCGCAGATTTCGATTTGTAAAGATTCTAGGAAACGGAAGGAAAACCACGCAGCAGAACTTCCTGATCTGTCCGTCGCTACGGCGATCCAACAGCTGGACACTAGCATCTTGCAGGATGAGAGGACTTACCAAATAGTGAGAATGTTGCAGCTCAGAATCCACTTTCTCTTTGCGATCCAAGGAGAGCCAGTGCCCTGTGGCCTGGTCCTGGTAGGCTTGCGCCACACCGCTGGACGTCGCAGTTGTCCACTCCTCTTGTCACGCTAATTGGCCGCTTCCAGGGCAAAAATCATAACCGAGCACGATTTTTTATATTAAAATGTTGCTTTCCAAAACTATCGCTTCAGCCTGAAGTTCATATAAAAGTTGTATAATTATGTTTCTACAAACTTTTTGAAAAATCAATAAACATGATTTTTGAGAACTTCGCGGAAATCGTTTTTCGTTTTCTGCACTCTTGGGACCGAAGTTATGCAGCTGAAAACCTGACAGACGCCCAAGTCTCTCTGCCTTCTAAATTACTTGGTTATGAGCAATATTATCATTATTGTGTTATTATTATTTAATATACGTTTGTCGCCCTTACATCATCTGTAATCCACAGACTTAATAAATTATCAATTCATTCATTCATTGCCATTTTTACATGAGGACGTGCATAGACCATAGATAGTAAAACCTCTCCAAAGCCTGTTTAAGATAGAGTTTAATATCAGGAAATAATTATTTCGTCCCACATACTCCTAACCTTTCTTGAGATTTGGAGCTAAAATTCTCTGCGCATTTTTTAAAATTAAAGAATTTTGAAGATATACATAGATCGAGTAAAAGACAGAAATATCACATTAGGATAACAAATGAAACCAAGTGATCGAATTTAGATTTATAAAACTACAGGCGAAGGAAGACGAACACCCAGAAGATGACCGAAAGAGGAATAGAAGTCAGTATGGTGTCTGACTATGGACTGGACGTCCGGGGTTCGATTTCCGGCAAAGGAAATGGGTTTTTCTTTTGGTCTCCATGTCTAGACCGGGTTAGGGGTCCACCCAGCCTCCTGTTCTGTGGAAACGGGGGCGGGGCCTTCCCCGGAGGTAAAGGAAAGTCAGAGCGTGACGCTGACCACTCACAGGCATCTAGTGCCGAGGCATAGAACGAGTTGGAGCGCTGTCTCCTCGGGTATCATACCTTCTTGCCTAATACGTAAAGACGAAAAACTGATGATTTTGGCTTAATTATAAAGTAAAAGGCTTTACGCATTTTTCTCCTCGTGCGTGAGCGCCGGATTACAAAAAAAAAAAAAGATAATATAAAAGTTTGAAAAGGAGCCAATTTAAATTCGTGTCAGGGTCGGTGCCGAATCCGATACGGTGTGCCGTCAAGGGAAGTACAGCGGTTGAAGATCAGTGTACGTGAACGCTGACAAACGCATCGCGAAAACCACGTTAATTGCTGCCACAGGAACACACAGTAACCACCCATTCACTTGTGATGGATGAGACGACACGTGATTAATTTGGAAATTTCGTTTTCACATTTTAAATACGAGTCATATGATTACACGCATTTAGCAACTCTGTAATTTTCGTATCTCGTTTGTTGATTCTGACTTTTCATTACAGATCATAATTGTGCGGTACAGCACAAAACAGCACACTTGCAAATGCGATGAAACATTACAGATATTATACACGGTGGAGGCAAATATCCTTGTTTAGTTAAGTATTCACCATATCCAAGATGTATTGAAATAAAAGTTACATGTCTTAATGAGATGTACTATTTCTGATTTGTTAAAATGTTTTCCAGAAAGTAAACATTAAGGTCAGTGTGAAGTAGACTTATGACCAAATGCAAACTTCATCCTGTTACCGCTAGGTGATATGTATTTCAGTACCAAATGTTGTTTACTTTGAATTCTTTCAGCGCAGAATTTATAAAAATACAATGCAGGATGTGAAATTTGCCTTGGGATCCGGTCTTCCTCAGCCGTACACAAAAACACCACGTTTCATAACAAGACACAAACCCATGTTTACCCCACGTGAACATAACATGCCTGCGCAACTAATTCTGTGATAGTATCTTGCAAAAGGTCACAGCTGCCCACTTTGTAACTTTCCATTTGCGTTAATTAATAAAAGACGGGAAATTTCTCTCTAAGAGACCCAATCATTGGGTTAATCGACCGACATTATTTCGGTTGGTAACCAAGGTGAAGATATCTCATGGCAGGCAGAGACATAAACGTAAATGTAGTAAGTTTAGACCTATTAAAATATATTAGAGATGTCGATTGCGAAAATCTGAACCGTTTATCTGGCTTCGAACAGTCACTACGGCCTGCTCCTGTGAACACGACAATGAACCTCACAGTTCCGTAAAATGAGGCAGTTTCTTTACCGATTGCATGATTTAATTACTAGATGAAGACCCTCTACAGTGGAACTGTTATTTCTAATTTTCTCTGAGGCTCATACAATTCTCCTCAGCGTCTCCAAGCGATTTCTATCTTCCTTGGCTTAGTTGGATGAACATCGCGAAATGACCAAGGACTCAAGAAATATTTCCCTTTTAGAATAATATTATTTCCATGAAGGAATAAGCTTGGAAAAATCCTGTATGAACGCTAGAAATAAGGTTAAAATGGAAAAAGAATGTCGTCAAAGTGTCATGTTATCTCGTCGTCGAACTAATTTTGTAGTTTTAAAACCTCACGATGTTACAGATTTTTTGTTCTATGGAATAAAGTTTGCAGATTTTCTTTGTCCTTGCGAGTGACTGCGATGCATAGCAACTGCTGGTCTGTGTGGCTGAGACTGGGTTACAGGCAGCAGTCAGTTGTTTCGCCTTAATAACCCACTGACTCAAAGTCAGAACCAGTTGTACTAAGTACAGGTTTCTGTTTCCTGCAACGGTTATGCTGCAACTGAGAATGTGCTCCAGTACAGCCTGGGATCACGCAAAAATGAGCGCTGTAAAAGTCGAATGCACTGCACAAAGGAAACGTACCGTGAAACCAATACAAACGGCAAACCGCCTTTTATATCACGTGACTTGTTCTGCCGTCAGTTACGTTCGATCCCATAGTTCACAAAGTCCGAACGTCTTTTAACATAAACCGAAAAACCTTTGTATGATTTAAGGTTTTCACAGCGGTGAGTACGAAGATTTCTGTCTTCATTCTGAAAAACCTTTCTCTTTCATCTTAAGTCGGATTAGGCTTGTCGAACTGCAGACCAATCCTCTTCATGTTTTATGAAGTCCAACTCAGTTCTCCAATTATACACGATGTGAGACCCCAAATAACCCAATTTTAATAAATTTTATGTTGCAAAGTGCTTGTTAAATGAGCATTTGTGTACCGCTATTTTATATTTCAAGTAAATTAGAAATGATTTTCCTTGTCAGAAAACGGAGAGAGAAAACATCCTAAGTTTGAACGTGGAATTAGTAAAAGTAGGCGATTATAATCATGGGCCCCCGGGAAACTTCACCTGTAATTATGCTGCCTTGACAGACAATAGATTTTACGTGCCTACGCGTTGCAAAGAATATAAATAAAAATATGAAACTCCTTCCTTTTAACAGCTACATTAAAAAATATAACTTAGACTGCTCTCTATGAGGTCCGTGACAAACGTTTCGACTATTGTACACATTTATATTTTCCGTTGCTTGAGATAATACATTTTAAATATTAATCAAATATTCTTTTCTAACTGTAAACAACACGGAATTATTAAACCAGTGATATTTTTTTAAAAATCTGGGTTTCGAAAGAGGTGTGTTCACAAAATTATTGTTATTCATGATTGTCCACGCTTCACGTGGTTTATTGGCAGGGTTCATAAAGTGAAAGCTACATTCTGGCCAGCGTTGAGATACAGAACTCTTACGCATGCAGTTTCCGCTCACGGACCATAATTACAATCTCGTCAACTGTTCTTTAGCTCTGTTACTTCGTGAAAGCAGGAACAAGGCATATAAATCACTTTTTGAAAAGTTGATATTTTTGACAATCCACATAATGTAGTGTCATTATTACGAAATTTTTTCCTATTGTGTTGCACTGAGTTACACAAGGTTAGAAGTTCATAAATTAGAGTAGGCTTGTGTTAGTTTCAAATAACATAACCAGGTGATGCAATATTCATTCGTGGTCCGTTATCCTTATCTTTAGACCTGTTTTCTTATAGTTGTAATTCAATTAATGAAATATCGTCATTGAAAACATTTAGATTTTGCATAAGTGAGACATTAAATTACACTCGAATTATAAGTTCACTACCTGAAAAGTGAGTAATTACTAGTGCACGAAAACACTCGTTTTATCACATCAGAAGTCGAAATAAATTAGAGTACACCTGCTCTGAAACACTGAGATTAAACAAAAACTATGTAACTTGCATAAAGCACAAAAAAGTGATATGGGAATAAAAAATAAATAACAGTTAGAAGGGGAGAGAAATTACGAAGAGGAGGAAATAACGAACGAATAAGAAAGTAAACAAAATCAGAGAAAAGATAGAACGGCCGGAGCTTGAAGCTGGTCATTCATGTCATCACAGTGCCGATCTCAGTATGGACCTGAATTAAAATATGGTTTATCTTCTCTGAGTCTTGGAGAATGGCCCTTGAAATACAAGGTGTATCGAAAAGACCTGACCGATTACAAATATTTTTATCTCTGTAGATAGTTCAAAAACGCAATATGAAAGAGACAAAGTAATGATTCCTATTGAATTATCAGTTTACTTCCAGCTGCGGACTAGCGCTCGAAGTATGTACGTAGGATTTGGCAGTACTATGAATACAGGCTGGATGTCTATCATATTACTGCATGCGCATAATGGAATGTCTTGGGTCTTTGTGCCTATATTAGATTTAGAAGATGATACAGTTGCGTCATATTGTGATAAATATATATATTTGTTTAAATCTTGTCAGTCAAATCACAATAAAATTCCTATTAATATTAAAATATTACTAAA
>NW_019059701.1:598943-620484 GCF_000696155.1 Zootermopsis nevadensis | reverse complement strand
TTAATAGGAATTTTATTGTGATTTGACTGACAAGATTTAAACAAATTTAGATTTAGAAATAAAAGCATTATCGGCCAGGTTTCTTGAAACAGCCTGTATTTCCCAGGGTGTGGTCAATGACGATGTTCCTCTTACCTTGTACAACTTGTCCCGCTGGTACCACACGTCTTCTTCTTCTTCCTGCATCACGAAAGCGGAGTCCAGGTTCAGGTCGTCACGTGACCGCGACAGAATCTTCCGGCGAGACACCATTTCGGAATGAGGAGCGGGGCCGCTACTGAAATAAAATATCCTAGTTACTAACGTCATCAGCTGAAATGAAATAACTCGATCAGTATTCGGCATCATTTGAAATCAAACAGCCTGTCCGAATTAGTACCGGGAAGCCAATACGTATTTGCGATCCGTCACGTCATGTTATTGTTCGCGTCAGATTGCTTGGCGTCTGCTCTCGGCTCGTTACGGCCTGGTTTGTGCAACGGGACGGAAAAGTACGCAATCACTGATCATGCGACATGAAGCGTGACTTTGTTTGCTCTATCGTTGCACGTGCACGCCGCTGACAATACGTGTGTGTGTGTAGTGGGGAAAAAATTGTATTTTAAAAGGTCGTACTGAGCAGAGCGTGTCATAGTAACCTCCCTCCTCCTTCTCTGCCAAGATAAATGGCGCCGATAGTGGTCTCATGTTTCCCAAGATACAGGCTTCATTCTTCGGAACCCCGTTAAAAATCTGCATGTTTTGTTTGTTCGTGCTAACGCACGTCAGCTAACTCTGTCGTGTATAATCAGTTAACGTTGCACAGAGATTGCGACCTCTCCTAGTTCACGGACTGGTAAAACAGCAGAGAGTTTTCTGAGTTTCCTCTGTCGCATTTGCAATGTAGACCTGCACTACAGATAATGATCCGGAATTATCTTATCTATTTGCATGTTCGTTGAAGATAAAATTAAAGAAACGTAATTTCCCACACACTAAACATTCTTTAATTTTTTAATTTTATAACAAATTAACGTTTAATGGTGCATCCCCCAGTCTGACACTTTTATACGTAGCAGAAACAACACTCCTGATGTCAGCCCGCATTCCTCCACGGAGACCAACATCGTAGCACGCTAGTCATTTGAAGAGTTCGTCTCATTTTTCCTCTTGAAGCAGGTCAGTAAGAGCAGACATGAACAGAATTGGACCGTGATTGTAAAATAATTAAAGCGGGGATAAACTGTTAATTGTGCCATAAACTAAAGATGCCAGATTTATATAACCCCCCTTAAAATACACGGAGAGCCATAATTCTAGCACTGTAGGTAGGATTTTATGTTTATAATTCATTCTGTTTTATAGGACACGCGTGGCTGAACAACTTGTAAATGTCTTTACTCACATTGCGTTTATATGTGCATTGCACAAAGCATTAGACCTCGCTGCACTAAATATTTTCTTTCGTTTGTGGTCTTTTGTCGAGACGGAGGCACGGAACAGCTGAAAAATTAGAGTTTATGAGAACTTTTTTTTAAAAAAAAAATTCTGACGATACGCCCTACATTTAATAGCAATTTACTTCCAGCTAAACCTTTTTCTGTTTTCACAAGTGGGTGTGATGTATTATGACAGACGGGTGTTGGTGAGGAACAATTCACTTTTAGTCCTGGTCTGGGAGTCCGGAGAGAGTCAAAAGTATCTCTAGCAATGTTACTCCTGAAGAGAGCTCTGTCAGGAAGAAGGATGACCACTGAAACTACAGACGTGGCTACCGCCCACCTTCTTACTGCATGACAGATCCAACAGACATATTAAAATAACTGAACATGACGTGGCATTAATTTCCACGCATAATCTCCATAATTTGTACTCTTCGTCAAATATTGTTAGGATAATTAAATAGAGGAGGATGAGACTGGCGGGCCTTCTAGTTCCATAAAAGTTGAGGAACTTTGTGAGCGTACGTACCATCAGCTTTTCCGCTGCATGTAGTTAGCTATTTAAACATTTTCATCTTTCATTGAATTAAAAATACCGTATTAACCCGCCATGCATTAGTCGAGATATCAACCCGCGGTCCTGACATTCTCTTCACCTTGACATTGGGCGCTTTGAACGGCGCAAATACGAGAAATGATTGTGTCCAGCATTTACGTATGAAATTAGGAGACAATTTTAAGTTTTTTAACTATTAACACTTCATTTCTTACAGATGTAAAGGAAATATGAATTACTGCCTTGCTTCATAACCCCCGGCAGTTTGCGTTTGTCAAGCCTCTGAAACGTCGGAGGATGGGTCTACTAGAATACAGTGCAACATCCCAAAGATATTCTTGTCCTTTGGTTTTTGCAGCTGGAATTTAATATGCAACTTCGAGGCTTTCGAGGATGAGCAGTGTAGGATGTTGAAATTTATCCGACGTTTCGGCAAACACTGCAGTTACCATCTTCAGGGCGAATTTTGCAGGCAGTGGATGCGTGTCCTAAAAAAGGCCACTTCCTACAAATTCATTCCGAAGATGGGACCTGCAGTGTTCGCTGAAACGTTGAATAATTCTCTACATTTGACGCCGAGGTAACGGCCATGTTTGAAATCTGTATTTACGAGAGCCGTTGTTACGAAGTACTAAGAAATGTATTTGCTGTATTGATTTCACTTTCTGTCCGGTATGAACGAAACGTCTCGTCTCATTCTTACAGCTGCCTTGCAACCGGTTTCAACTCCTGCAGGCCTATATCCTGTTCATATTAACGGAGCCACAGTATGTTGCTAGGCCACAGTCGCTATAAGCTGCTTTGGAATTGGGGTCAGCTACAACGTTGTCCACTGACATGCAGCTCACAATAAAGGCGATTTCATGTTTGATCGACCTAAATTGTTACCTTACTTGTCCTAATTACTGTCTATCATCTGGATCATGGAGTTAATTTGTGGGCTGGGTAATTGGTTACTTAGTGAATAGTTACAAGTTCATAACACACATTACTTACAAGCTTACTTTCAGTTCGTTTGCTCACGTCGTAAAATGATCGGGAAAAACTAACAGCATCGTGAATATTCGTAACCTCTGTCCGCTAGCGCATTCAGTCAAAAACTCAGCATTGGAACACAATGAGCGATAATAGTGGATAGTGCGGGCTATGGAGGAATAATGGAGGGAAAGTGGCGAGATAATTAAGGGATTCTAGATAGATAATGGGGTGGATTGTAGCTAGATGATGGAAGGGCAGTGGAGAGAGATAGCGGGGTAATGGAGTGATAATAATTTATGGATAACAGTGAAATGAAATTGATCTAGTTATGCTCTGTTTTTACACTCCTGTCTAATGCCAGAATATTATGGTTTGAGGTTTCCCCCGGCGGTGAGAACGTAGATTGCTGCCATATGGGTTGCGGCGCCGTGTAGTCTAGTAGACGTTTATCACAATTTCGGAGGTCTTTATGCCTCCATCATCAGGACGACGAGTCACTCATTGCCCTGACCAGACTACACTGCGCTACTACCCACCTGAACTAATAACCTGCTGCTCGTGCAGACGACTTTGTTCGTATCTACGTATTATTCTGTGTGAATGAAGCCTTCAGTCTCGATCGTGAATGAGGAAAGAATCTCATGATCGGTCTGGTACTCACGCACGTCCGGTGGGTCATCAAAGATTCCTGCAGCGTCTACACACACAAGCATCCTCTTCACTTGAAGTTTCCATGACAGCAGTAAGTAAAAGTTGCAAAGGATTGAGGTCGAGATCTCTAACTATAGAGGACAAGAGAGTTTCCAAAACATTTATGTTCGCCGGGCGCGTTTCAGTATCTCCAGTCCGTTAAAACGATAGAGCCTATACCACAGCAAGGTTAGACTTACAGAAGCTGAACCCAATATTTATGAAGTTCAGAAAGTGTATTCCATACAGAAATCCACAGAAAATCCGCATGGGTTCTTTGCAAAGTACGTGTAGAGGTATTAAATCCGCCTTGCACGATAGTTCCCACATTGGCCACCATATTACAGTACCTCAGTTTCTACATTATGAATTTCCAAATCAGCCATTTTGTATATCACCACTCGTAGAATACTAAAAACGTATGATTTTTAGGTCGTGCAGGAAAGTACGTACTTCCGGGGGTTCCCGAGTTAGAATCGACTAGACGGATGGACGGGCAGACAGTCACGACCAGCCATAAAACGTACTCTCTATGCATTTCGTGCAAATAACGCTTAATAAAGGAGCCCTTTACCATCAAATGAGTGCCAGGGCTCCTTACGCCGAGGGTCTTGCTGTCGAATCCCGCTTTTATTTATTTACCGACGCTGGCCAATGCAATTTTAAGTATTTAACAAAACCGATAAGCAGAGATGACGGCATACATATTTGAGAATTAAAAGCAAGCGTTCATAATTCGGCGTAGGCTATAAGTAAAATAATGTATCGGTTTAGTGAGTTAAATTATAGAAAATGTTGGTTAAACCGGTGGAAAAATACTTTGGCTGATTCTTTGAGGTCAGGAAACTTAAGCGATGCAAATTTGATCTGCATGCAGCTACACGATTTTACACAAAAAACCACAGACCCAGATATGATGGATGAAAACAGGTCGTGGAAGAGTTGAGATGCGGTTGGAAGAGGATTTTGATGAATTGAAACGTTTTGTCCTTAGGGAAAATATGTTTAAATAATAAACCTGGGAGCTGATATTATTTTAAGCTGCAGTATCACTCTTTTGTAATTCCGAAAATATATGACGTACAGACTGACGTTTCGGGAAGGTCACGAATAATCTTTTCACTCTTTTATAAACGAAAAGTGTTAAGAATAAAGAAGGCTGAGGTCAACGGAAGAAATTTGGAGGTTATGTGTTGTGTTTCTGGTGGATGAGCATTGCAAACACGTAGCATCTCAGAGCTAAAAGGTAATATGTGAAAGATGAATTGTATTTCTTTGGTTAAAAAATAATGTGTAGTCAATTTTAATTTTGTCTCGGGAGCTAAATATAGTTTCGTACCTCGTAACAGCAGACTGTGCTTGGTCTATGTTTCTTTGAATTTATTTGTGAGCAAATTAGGTATAATTCCATTTTTAACATGCAGATAAATAAATGTAACTGTTAATATTTTGTTATATACTAAGGTATTAATGTAAAATATCATGTGATGTTATATTCTCTGTTCTTGTTTAAAAGGGATTTTATCTCTACGTTTCTGTAGTTTTCAAGTCTAACAATGTTCTTCAAACGTTATAACTAATTGATAAGAAATGTATGTGAGCTGTTCATTGGCAGCGATTTTCAGGAACGAACTGTAATTATTTTAATGAATAACAGACTTCAAATCAAGATTGGGACTCTGACAGAGTTCTTCGTGACTCTGAAATGTATGATTGATCCATCAACAAGATGGAGATGGAGACAGACTCTAGGATTGTTACAGCATTATTAATGCGTGCTACATGCTTCAACAATCTCATGGGCCGGTTTGTTGTTTGTGTCTTCATAATAATATTTGGGAAAGACTATCAAACTCCTCATTAATCAGCTGTTTCAATTTTTCAAGCATTTTAATTAAACCACCTGATTATTTTTAGAGTAACGTAAATAATTTTGTATCTTCGCGTACACGGGTCGGGAGAGCCATGAAAGAATATTTTATCATCTTACAGGAAAGCAAACTGGAAGAAATTATTCCAAATACAACTGTAAATTTAGCTGTTATTTATTTAAATACAAATCTCGTTTACATCAAGACATCTTATCTGCTCAAGTAGACTAAATAACTTAATGGTAGTGCGACAGTGTTATTAAACATTGTTCCTTGGTTTTCTACAGTGGTACCTTAGATACGAGCCAATATGATTTCTTGACTTTTAACAGACGACACAGATCTCGAGCTATTCTGAAGGTTAACTTGACACAAATACCTACTGATATGTCTTAATTAACATCATCCATTACCACCCTGTCAAATATTTTCTCGTAGAAACCAAAGTATTAAAAATTGTTGTAGTAATTGAGCAATTAACTGCATTTACAGTATAGGCCAATTACATGTTACGGAAATGCAGAATGCTGAATAATCGGACGAATTTCTGTCTTGCACAGTACAAATGCCATTATTGTTGGTAGTTTCATTATGTTATACGTGATACAAGTGCGTGGTATAACGTTGAATAGGAAACCCAGCCCACCGTAAGATATTCGTCAGATAGTAGAGATTGCTAGGGAAACAAGGTGGTAGAACTGCAAAGCTTTTCCTGTGAACCTTACCTGGGAGTCTCCTTGAACTAATTTCCCTTCTAGCATTCACATGTTACAAAACAAACAGAAAACTATGCTGCAAAACGTGGAATAAGTAACAGCGAAAGAAGGAAAATAACATTATTACAGTCTGATTCTTAACCTCAAATAAAGATGTAGTATTTGCGACGTAGTGAGTGAGAAGTTACGAACGTGGTCAGATTTTTTAATGCGAACGAGTAAGCTCAGCGCAAGCCTTCTTTTCTGTCTTAAGCATCCCGTACCCAGTTCGGATAATTGTCGTTATGTTAAAATACTTTATATTCGAAGCGATCCTCATGCACAAAAGAGCGTAACTTAAGAACATAAATGGCAGAAATAGTCACTGCCGTGGTATTCAGCTTCTGTTTAATTTTCTGTAAATTATAGAAAGTTTCCGACGTTTCGGAGGTGCTTACACGATATAACATCCCAGAAGATAGTCATCTTCATACTCGCTGCCGTGAGAACCTGAAATCTTACAATCGCTGGGTTGCCTGAGAAGCAAACATGCATTTAATTCACAAAATGTTTCCAAAATATTTCCATAATATACAAATACGTAAAGCAGAAGAAGAAGGGGGTGAGGCGATGCAAGGATCTGTCAGATAGTATTGTGAGCAACGTAAACCCAAATGGCGACGATGTACGTTGCGTGCTCAGAATATGTTACGCGCCCCAGGCAGGGTGTAACTGAATTTGTTCATTTCGAACACGAAAGGTCGAGGATAAATTGCATAACGCAATGATGACATCTTTTAGTTTAGTAAATGTCACCTGATGGGAGGAACATGTGTACAGTTATGTTCCATGCAGTATCAGTTGTATTTGACCGCATATTTATAGTTACAAGTCAAGGCTGGCATTTTACCTCGGAGACCTGGGATCAGAACCAGGGAGATCCGCGTGGAATCCTTGAACAAGTTGGTACAGGTGAAGACCTCTCTCCGAGTACTTGGGGTTTGCTCTGCCAATTATAATTCCAGAAATTTCTCACTTATCAAGGTTTTTTTTGGATTATGGAATACAACCTTCCCATCTTGCCTTCATTTTATACACGTCGCAGAAGAATACTCAAAATAAATATACTGACATACAGGTTCCTTTCTTGAGCATAGTAAACATAAATTGCTTGCAACGGAACACTGCAATTAATCAGTAGACTGTTCTTTCTTCGTGAGCAGCATCTCCTAGATTCTAAACTCAACTCTTGGACCAGTTATCCTCTCGCTTCTTCGTTCGTCATTCTCCTCAGTTCCCCAGAACAAATGCCCAGACAGTACATTGAAGCATACTACGGCCGTTTCCTTCCACACCCGCTGTCATCCGACCATTTAAATCTTTGCAACGCATATCGCCAAAAAGAGCATCGTTAAATAACTTAATAATCACTTAACATCGTAGGAAGCAGAACATTGCGTAAAGAGATCCAGGTCCTGAGTTCATCAGCACGAAATCGTGCGTCATCTATAAGAAGTTAATTATGTGGAATGATGTTTTTCTGAACAGCGCAGGTTCCTTATCGTTACGCAAAAAAATTTCAGTCGTTCTGTTATCTCCTGCTATTTATTCGTCGTATTCTTAGACATTTCCCTTATCTTCGTAAACTTTTCTGAGTTTCTTCCACCATTTCCTTCTTTCATTATCATTTCCCCTTTCTATTCCCTTCTTCCACCTTCTCTGTCTTCGTACTTAGGGTCTAATCTTCTTCCTCGTTTCACTTTCTCACATTCTCACATTCTACTTGTCATCTTCCTAATTCTCCTCCAATTCCCTTTCTTCTCCTCTGTCCTCCTCCTCCGCCGCTGACTGTCCTCTTCTCTGAGGTTCTGGACGTGATGTTCTGTGCCATTTTGAAATATTCCAGTTTTGGGAATACTCATGAGCAGAGTCCTAATGTTATGCAAAGTGCTCTAACGGCGACTTGTAGGTTGGGTGCCCTTACTTGGAGCTCCGGTCAGACCCCGAGTGGGCATCTTTACAACAACAAAAAAAGCCCGTTACTCTGTATCTCACACCGGAGTCATTGCTCTCACACACCCAGTCTGTCCCATCCCATTGCTCATTTGTTTCAAAACAATTCCGGTTACCGGTACGACTGCGCTTTATAGCTGTGAGTAACATTCACATTCCTTAGACATTTTCTTCGAAAACACCACATAACGAAACAAAATATTTTCTTCAATATAACAGACTGTAATCTCATGGTCGTGAAACGTGATCTCTAGCCCTAAGTGAAGAACATGGCCTGAGGGCGTTTGGGGCCACGGTTCTGAGGAGAAATTTCGACCTGAGGGAGAGAATCTGACAAGAGGGTGGAGATAATTACATTATGTGGATTTTCCCTAAAGATGACTGTCTTGTGTATGTTGCGCAGTAGTTTATTCTGGTAGAAGTTTATCGACGTTTCAGAGTGATCAGGGCAAAGACTGCCATCATTTGCCATTTCAATCCCGTCCGCGTCCTAACACATTTACACGTATGTCTCCACGTGGTCTCTTTCCCCGAAGTTTACGGGCCCCAGTGCAGTAAGAGTTTTTCATGTCCCCACGCGTACTACATGTTTCGCCAATCTTGTCCCTCTTTAACCTATTTTATCACAGTTTGAGGACCAGGAAGTAAGACGCGGGAGCAAATTAAAAAAATGAAAAATCTCAAAGCACGTTTTTGTACATGCCGTATTTCCTCGATTTTAAGATGCATTTTTTTCACATTTTAATTTTGTGAAATCGGGGTGTGTCTTGCATTTGATAGCGTCTGAGAATCGATATAGCGACTTTTTAGTGAAAACCTGTTAATGAATTAAAGATGTCTTATAATCGATAGTGTTTTCAGATCGAGAAAACACGGAATATGTGCGTATGTTTATAACTGCTTCTAGTGGTGCTTAGTGGTAATCTTATATCGCATCTGAAAATTTGTTTCCATAAGATAAAAATACAAAATTGTCAACTATGAAACGTACAATTGTGCATTAATTGTTTATGAGTATGTGTGTTGCTCACTTGTCTGGTTGGAATGATTTTTCTATAATTCTGTACTTATTTTGTGGTAATCTAGCTTCCCGGTTCCCTTTATTATCACACTCACTGATTTTCCAGAAATAAAACGCTGTAAATATACATCTGTACCGGCTAAATTAAACACACTTAGCATTACTCATCTTTGTGGACAGTTAATCTTTATGGTTCCATCACATAATGAAGGGAAACGGAGTTGGACTGCTTCCTTTGTTGTGTGGCAACAATGTGTGGGTGTTCCTGTTCGATGATAGCTCCACAGCCTTATAAGGCCACTCGCCCCTAACCTCAACTCAAACGGCCTTCTGAATGACGTAGTAAAATAAGAAAAACTCCTGGCTAATATCTTCACTCCGCCTATGCGGGATTCCACATTTGTCTTCCTATTCAGCATTTGTACCACAATTACAAAATGAAAAGAAAAAACATTTATGTCTTCTGCAAAACTAAACAACACAGATTAATTACTAAACAGCAGGCATATTTATTCTTCTCTCAAAGATTCAAACGATGATTTTATTGGGTGATTAATGCTGTTGTGCAGTATACTTGGTGAATCAGAGGTTAATGTCTTTGTATCTTGAAATCATTTCGTAAGCCAAGACATTTTCTTAAAATGTATGATTACTTTCTTGCTTACTGACTGAAGTATCTTCGTCGATTACGTCATTGTTCAGCTCATCCCAGCCCTCTTTATTTGGCCACTTCCTTTCTTCTTCTTCTTCTTCTTCTTCTTCTTCTTCTCCTCCTCCTTTTTTATAATGACATGCTTAACGCTTGAAACTAATTCCACATTTATATGACCCATCATCCGAGAAGAATTTATTGCATTCAGTTACACTGAAAGCTTTAACATGTATATAGATGTTTTTTCTGGAACTTTTTTATTACAACGAATCGTATACTTTCCTTTTTAAAAAAGTATATTACTTCCAAAATAGATCGATATGAACACTAAGAATTCGTGTTCAAATTGTAATCTGTTCTTTCATTATTCAAAAATACATTTTTATAAGACAGAATAAATATAACTATATCCGGTTAGAACGCTGGCCTTGTAATCCTGGGGTCTCGGGTTCGATTCCCGGCGGTGCCCGAATTTATAACTTGTGTTGGGCAAGGCCGTGGTCTAGGCAACACGGAGTTTTCCTCCGTGGCATCCCAACAATTACTCCATTCACACACAGAAGAAGGCAATGGCAAACCACTTCTGGATCATCTGCCAAGAACGTATATGAACAGGTCCCAGTCCGAGAAAAGGATGGAAGGATCCTGTTCATATGGACCTGTCGTCAGACAGAACACTTTAAAAAAAAATCCGTCTTAAACCATTTCTCATACAGTCATTAGAATAGGCCTGCATATTGAATTGTTCAGGTCCCAAAAACACATGATTGCTATCACCTATTAGTGTGCTTGTAGGCAAGAGTCAAATGCAGTTTTAAGAATATGCTGTTACTGAATGTGGGCGCAGAGTTAACACACCTTTTATAGCAGCACGCGCGAATTGAGGTATCAAGTAGGTTTTGGAATTACTGCTGTTGGCTACGGCGAGTGGGATTGGCCTGTTCTTTGCCATGCCACATCTGATAGGTTTTTGCCTCCGTAACGATGCGTAGGCTTTGGCAACGCGTAAGCTGACTCAGTGTGATGGCATTAGTGCGGCCATGTTTTTAAAACAGTAACGAAAATGATTTCCGGGTTCATATCCAAGGTTCATATTGCATAAGATTCTTATCTGATACGTATTCCGATACTTCGCCCTGATGATGGAGACAAGAAGGACCTCTGAAACGTCGGTAAACTTCTACCAGACTACACGGCGCTGCAACCCAGAAGACACATCTTCAGTCTCGCCGCTTTTAAAGCCTTATATCCACTACACGGCGCTGCAATCCAGAAGACACATCTTCAGACTCGCCGCTTTTAAAGCCTTAAATCTTTCTGAGGCTAAACCGATTCGTAGCGGTAGCCCTAATCTTATAATTCGTTAAATTCGATCACCATTCTACTGAGAATATATGGGAACAAAGGACTAAGAAAAATATTTAGACTAAAGAAGGAGAAAGTAACGGGAGGATGGACACAATTTCATAACGACGGGCTTCATACTTTAACTCCTCGCTAGGTCACCAAATCACGCAGGACGAGACAGACGGTAGCTACGAGGATAATTATAAAAGTAAGGGCAATATTGTAATATTTCCGTTTTGTGATTGGAGTAATATATTGACCAGATGAGAGACTATCAGCTTCGTAGTAACGATTCTGTCCCGTGGAGTTGTTTTTGTCAGTATTTCAATGCAGAGATGACAAATCAATGACGCAATATGGCAGAAACGTCACACAGCAGAGGTACTCAGGGAGTGAGTTCTTACAGCACATAAACAGAGATTTCTTCTGCGTGACTGTGAAGATTTATTCGTCATTTCAGAACGCAGTAACCAAGAAAATAATAAGCACCTTAGAAACTCTGAACATTTCAGTGAGTTCTTGGTGAGGATTAGGTCTAGTGATCTGTTAAGACTGTCATTTCATTTTTATTATTGCAGGAAATGATATAAATGTGACGTTATGAAAACAACTAAATGAAGCCAAATATACCTGTGACGTTCCGGTAGCTCAGTATTTCCGCAATCAGCTTTCTTTCGGTTTAGCTTTATTCCATGCCGTCGTTGCAGACAGTCATCATTTACCTACGGTTTGGCTCGCATTCAGGAGGTACCAGGTTGACACCCCGCTAGGAAATGCTGTGTTCGCATCAAAAAAACTACTCGTTCACAATCGGACTACTTGTTGTATGACGGATAGGACCCACGTAGTGGGTATACTAATTATACCACGGCGTTATTACAAGTATGAATATTGGCATGGGATCTGTCCAATATGGAAACTGTGCATTTCTGACGAAGTGTAATAAGAGCTAGTCGTGTGATTTTAGGTTTTCACAGCGGTGAGTATGAAGATTTCTGTCTTCTGGGTTGTTTCGCTGTGTAGTCTGGTCGATGTTAACCAACGTCTCAGAGGTCATACTGCCTCCGTCATCAGGGCGATTAAAAATATGAAGATTTCTGTCTTCTGGGTTGTTGCTCCGTGTAGTCTGGTCGATGTTAACCAACGTTTCAGAGGTCATACTGCCTCCGTCATCAGAGTATGAAGATTTCAGTCTTCTGGGTTCTTGCGCTGTGTAGTCTGATCGATGTTAACCAACGTTTCAGAGGTCATACTGCCTCCGTCATCAGAGTATGAAGATTTCAGTCTTCTGGGTTCTTGCGCTGTGTAGTCTGATCGATGTTTCAGAGGTCATACTGCCTCCGTCATCAGGGCGATTCACAGTGCAACAACCCAGAAGATAGAAATCTTCAAGAGCTAGTCAGTTAACTTGTGAATGTCTAAAGGTTTTTGTGGTTTTCCTTAATCCCTCCAAGGAAATGCCAAAGTCTGGTTCCATAAAACGTGCGGTGATCGCGTCTTTCCACATTTCTCAAATTCACTGTTCATTAATTATCTCGTCAAGAGACAAAATCAGCTATTGGACAGCGTCGCTAAATGAACTGCAAATAAATAGAGGGTTAAGTAAAATTAAAAGCCAAAATAAGAGGACCACGAAGGATTCGGTTATCTCAGAAGTAAAGAATGTTGACCTAAGACATTTTCGCAGGAAGCAGTAGCATTGTTTCGGCGTTCTGTGGTACGTGCAGTACGTGGACTTCTTGCGATCGAAGATACGTTGTTAAGGAAGTCCATGAAGGCATCCGTCAGAACGCTAGAGGGTGTCAGACATGGCAACGTTACAACACTATTCACCTCTGAGCAGTAAGCCTACGAGAAGTGGCGGTGGTCAGTATTCAAGTCCCTACATGAATTCCTGAGGCCTCTTACACCAACAGAAACGCACTTCAGTTTCAAGTACGGCCACACAGAGCTTTGAGCTTGTGTTTTATAAAGGAGTGTGCGTCAATCTTCACCTCTCGCCCTGCGGGAATAAATGGATTTATGATGTTTGAGAACAGTGTACTAAAGAAGATAACCGGACTTTGTAAAGATTAAATTACAAGGGACCAAAGGAAATCAAACATTGAAAATCGTTGTTTCCGAGTTAACTTCACATTTTTCATTGACATAAACCGACAGTTCTAGAATGCAAGATCACAATAATAATACCGTGGAAGTCCATGATTTCTGAATTAGTTATGTGGAGCAGAGTCCTTTCTGAGAAGCTGATAACTGCTCAGGTAGTAAAGAAAGTTTCCAGCTGTTATAAAACCCGATTATTCATTACCGTGTTCAAAAGAGCCCGCCACTGGATCCTGTCCTGAAGTTCATTAATTTCCCTCCTATGACTTCAATATCCTCTTTAATAGCATCATATCATCTACGTCTGTGCTTTTGAGTGAAAACTACACTTTCAGCTTAGGAATATTTGTTTTGTGGTGAAACATAACTTCAAATTCGAAAATTATTCCTGAGATTTTAGGTTCTGAAGGGTGTGAAGATGCCAGTTCTGGTCATCTAGGTTGTGTGGCGGTGAACATGGAGGCTGTACGTTCCTCCGAAGAGTTGGTAACCGCCTCCCAGCCCAGAAGACGCGCAATCGACGTGTTTACAATCGTTGACTTGTGGAATGTTGCACCGTCAGAAAATATATTTCGTTCAAATGGACGTCTTAATTTCATGCACAACAGCGTACCAAGTGAAAACAAGATTACCTGTCAGGTTCCGCAACGTGTTGTGTGATATGCCGCTGAGATGATACAGAGAAAACATAGAATTTTCACAATTTTCTTTTTATCATTCTGTCACATTGCTTTCATGATGTATTTAAATTTGAAATGTCGATTTTCTGCGGATGACATACAGAATATTTACTCTTAACCGTTTGAAACCGAAACTCGTCTAAATAGTATTTAAAAAATTCAGTCCGTACAGCGAAGAAAACACAGCACTTCACCATTTCAAAGATCAGCTGGTTAACGCTGTTTAAAGTAATAATCGATGTTTACAGTGAGAATCATACGAAACCCATTGATACAAAATGCAGAGTTACTTATTGTTAAATCAGGTGGTGCGTATATTTCGCAATGGATGTTTAAGGGTTATATCCCCCCAGATTATTAGATAATTTGTACTGCTGCACAGATGTGTGACGTCTTGACTGTGTAGGCAGCACCGCATTGTCGGACGTATACTGACAATTGAATGTGGTATAAATGCCAAGGAATGTAATCTAAGAATGTCTCCATTTCAACGTGACACCACGTTACATGTCCGGTGTAACACCCCAATGAAGCGAGGAAGATTTATGTGTGATATGCTGGGAATGCGTATGCTGGAGGTGTTTAGGCTGTCGAACTTCTGACCACTAATCAACTGGCATTGCGTAAAAATGTCGCAATATGTGCCCGATTCTCTCTAATAAGAGTCAGAATTCAGGGTATCCAGCTTCAAACGTGGATAACTTTTCGTGGAAAGGAGTGCAAATGTGTCTTAATTAGGTATCTACCTCAAAGAAAATTCATCACATCTCTGTTACGATGTACGGTTGCACGTGGGCGTTGAATATAGTCGTATTTTGCTATGAAATCCCAATAGAACACGTTCATTCTGTGGGAAACATGTCGAGTTACGGACGAAATAGTTACCACTGCGGTTTAAAGACTTAAATGAATGTTAACTTTAAAGTTTCGGCTACAGTGCAAAAAAATACAAAAAAAATACACTCTCAACCGAATCGTACTACTTTCCGTGTTTGTATACTCGAAACTTAAGCGGTCAAAGTCGAATCAAGCGGTCGAATATTGTATTCATTTGGAGTGCAGCGAAGCAGTAAAATATTTCGTCTGCGAAGATCGTAAAATGCTGCATCAATCTCAAACCAGTCTCGACTCTCTTCTGGCCTTTTTTTCCCTCACTCTCTCGACAGACATCGTTTCCCTTCACCCACTTTCCCTGAGGTAAGCATCTGCATTGCTTCAAGCATAAGTGGCACAAGTTCACTACTGAATGGTCCATACCGAGTCAGGCCAGAACCAAATTAAACTTGTCTGAGTTTGAAGGGTTTTGACGATGGTGCATTCCAACGAGTAAAACTGTTATTTTGGACTTTTGTCTGTCGTCCAAATTATAAAAATCTAAAGTTTTAAAAGGTGGATTATGTTTTCGTCTTCGTCGTCAAAATTGTAGTCAGAAAACCTGAAAAGAAATTACCACTTGGAAGACTTATGTCTAAATGGGAGTATAATATTCAAATGAATCTTAAAGAAGATTGTGAGGGTGTGAGTTGGATTCTTCCGGCCCAGGCACAGGACCTAACGCCGGACCGTTGTGTCCCACAATAAGGAACTTTTGGTTCCACTAAAGGGGAGAAATCCGAGTAGTTGAACAACTATTGGCTTTGAAGAACGGCTTTGATCCGTGAAGTTAGTTCTTGTGCTAATATTTGTTTTTACAGAAATCGGCAGGCTTCTTCTACTTCCACTTCTTGGCAAAAGCCCCGGAAACTGAAGTACCGCTAATTTGACCCAGACATCTACATACATATTTGGCCTCTGTATTGTAGAATATCTTGCTTGAACAGAAAACCGTCATTCATGTAATCGAGGTAATTCCTGTTCTTAACGAATCGAAGAACTACATTTTTATTTGGAATCATGTTCGCACATCATAACAATTTTAGCTCGTCCACTATAACTTGGCATTTGACCTTCGCGAATGGCGCCAATGACCCCTCAGTTTGTATGAGTCAGGAGTGGTGTCTGGCTTAGTGACGACGTCATCACAGAGGATTCACCGCGCGGATATATGACTGGCTAGGGATTCTCCAAGTAGGCAAGGTAATGAAAGAAACCTGGAGATTCCACACGCCGGAATCCTCCACCCAGTTTCTCTCCCACCCAAAAAGGCATGTTTACCTTCATGCCCTTTATAGTTTTACTATCTAAACATTACTGGAATAACGTATTTCAACAAACTGTAGTTCATATGTGCTTCTGTCTCCGAAATGGTTATCTATTTACGTTCTCCAATCTCAAATTCTGTATGATTTTCTTATTTGAGTCAATGCATTTGTATTGAGAATTTCTCATTCGTGCACTCATTTAATTATGTTTCGTGTCATGTCTTATATTAATTTAATCTTCCGTGGTTTAAGTGTTTATCCAGATGCGGCCAAGGTATATAACTTTTAAGCACCACTGGTTTCGACGTCTAAATTCTTAAATATTCGGAAAAAAAACAGTGGATAGACTTGAACCCCCATCTCTCAGCCGTTAAGTCTTACCTATTCGTGGTTTTTCAGCGACGTATTTAAGGTGATTCTAAAGTAAAAATGTTAACGTAACGAAACTTGACATTTGGCCTGATCGTTCGTATTGCTCATCAAATGATGCGTTTGTGCTGAATGTACAGCCTTACCACACGCCTATATTTACAGAGCGAACACAGCCACACTTAACAGGCGTTTCGAAATACAAGCTCACAAAGAAAGTTTTTGAATGCGTATTAGAAAATTAGCAAAAAACCATCCGATCCTACTTAAATGCCAAGCGGTGTTTCTTATTCTTTCTTTGTGTTGCTTTCTCCTTTCTTTCTCTTTCATTCCTTCCTTTTAGCTCTCTTCCGTTCGTCTGACCACGTTTTCTCGCACCGTCGCACAGATTACATGTTGGGAGTGTCCGTATAGTTGGCGGGGATTTCCTTCAATTTTGGTGTGACTGAAACCGCGAAGTAACTAACTGCAGTTTTTTAACTCCGGACTTGGCAGCTGTTTTAAAGTTCACCAGGAAACAAAACATCAAGTGGGCAGGATAGTTCAGGGTGTGATCGCGTTCCTATATGTCTCGTTCGTATCTTGTGTGGAATAATAAAGGAATCTTCAACAAGCTGTTTTAATTCGTCTGCACAGCTATGTGTGTACAGAGTCTTCTTGAGGGTTTAGTATTGTTCATTTATGCGAAAAAATTTCTCCAAGACCTTTAAAACAATCCAGTAAAAGGGATAACAGATACTAAAAATAAAAATGAATATATGAGATACCACGTGCACTGTTTATAGTCGTAATTTGTATTGTTAAAAGAGAGATAACACAGTAAATATGTCTATATGCTCCTATGCGCGAGGTTTCATCTGTAGGAATGAATTACGGAATGAGTTGTAATACGCAGTGTGCAGCTAATTACTGAAAGCGAGTCGTGTTTTGTAATCCGTGGATTCATACGCGGTGAAAGTGCGTCATCAAGCAGATGCTGCTATGGTGTTATTCTCCACCCACACCCGAATACGCTGTTTGGCTTCAATAACTCTCAAGATGTTACTATGCCAGGTTTCTGCCACGGTCTGCTAACAGAATTAAATCGTCTGTTTATTTGTAAAATGATACAAAGAATGGAAGGAAGGAAGAGAAAGTTCTAGAGCTAATTGAATTTCTTCTATCAGATATGTTTTTAAACTGTCACCGTTGAAATATCAGACCTAGTTACAACGATTTCTTACATATCAACAATAACTTCGCTTCGCGGTTGCACTGACCTTTTCCCTAAATGTTTTCCTTAATATGAAATGAAAATTTTTCAAAGTTTTGTCACTGTACAGAACTTCTGGATGCGCTAATGTTGCCTTCACCTGATATGACTTATGTTAATGTTTCTATGGGAATGGCATGCTATCAGCGCGGAACTGACGAAATTAATCAGTAGCCTAAGACATTCATATCTGTGGTGAATCAGGACACAGTAGTACACAACTAGGCAGTAGGATTCAGAAGAAACACGTGTCTTCGTACAGTACATAGAACGGTTTGGTTTCCCTGTTGTAACACCGAAGCTGAATATTCACGTCTCCATTTCTTGAAGGATTTGTGAATACTATTAATGAAGGCTTAAATAGTTCTGCTAGATAACTTAATTGATTTATTGACAGTTATAAGTTATATTTCTCGTCATCACCATGTTTATAACAAAAAGAATAGTTCCCCGCGACTGTGTATTTATGTAAGGATAAGTGTCATATAACCCAACCCTACAAGTTTATCATTAGTTATCGACAATATTCGGAACATAAGATACAAATGACATTACCCGCAGTCGCATGTTCTTATGTTACTTTCTATCCAAACAAGATGTATCAAAAATTATCGGTATCCACAGAAAGTAGTCCCATTTTCCCATATAAAATAAAGCTAATGTTGTTCTCGCCTCAGAAATTCTCACAACTGCCACTTTAATATTAGTGTTTTAGGAAATTAAACACATGAAATCTAATTTACAGATTATTCATAAACGATTAATGTTTCTATATATCGGCACCGATACTTCAGCAGTCGTCATCACATCAATCACTGCATCTTCTCCATAAATTGGCATTTTTTAATTCCAGTCTTTCAAAATTTGGGTGCGCATTGCATCCCGGAAAGGAGGCTTAGTCAGTGTTGTGAAGGGAAAAGTACATATTATATCCAGACAAATACCACAAAGTCTTGTTACATTGTTTGACACAAACCCATCTCTTCCATTCAGACCCTACGTCTTCATAAACAAACTTGGTGAGCCTCACATGCAGGAAATACCAGTGCAATTGTGACTGTGGTCTGATCGTTAGCGACTATAAACCTCACCGACTCATCAATCACCGAAAGGTCAAGTGAACGACACGTGGGTATCCTAAAGGTTAACCAATGCCTCGTCTCCACTCTCTGGTTGCAGGAAACGTCTGAGCCTGCACCCTGAGTAACAATAAGCCTCATTTGTGTGCAGAACAGCTCTTGTGTGTATACGGGACAATGCTGTTGGCTCGAGACGCGTGTGAAATCGCTGCTCTCCGAGATACCCACCCACCCACTGCTGCTTCAAACTTGGCTCGTGTACCGCCTCAATGTCGCAATTTGTGGTTTCACGTTACACCACAGTGGCTTTGTGCTTATCATAAATACACAAAGTCACCTTCCAGAGCAAGTATTACTGTTTGTGTTTCAGGTTCTGACGGCGGTGAAAATGTCTTCTGGTTTTTAACGCCGCGATGTCTTGTAGGTGCATACCATCGTTTCGGGAAAAAGAACCTGTCCCCGTCTTCAAGCCTAAAGACTCCACCCTGAAGACGGAGACAGTATGACCTCTGAAACGTTGATATCTACCTGCAAATCCACACGACGTTATAACCCAGAAGTCCAATATCGAAATATTGTTTCAGCCTATATGTTCTTTGAAGGTTAAGCTGGAAAGCAGGCTTGGCCAAAAGAGTGGTACTTCGATAATTCAGTTCAAAGCAAGGTCCCTCATCAACTTCTGCTTTTCATTTATACCTGCAACCACTCTAACCGAAAGATAACCTAAGTACACAGAGTTTAGGTATTCTGTCCAAATTAATTAAATTAATATTACTAGTATTTATTTTGTCATAGCCATGCCTATAAATTACATATGTGTGAAAGCTCGTAAATAGAAAGACTTATAAGCTCTGGAACGTCAGTAAACTTCTCCCAGACTGCACGGCGCAACAACCCAGAAGGAAACCTCAAATCCTAAAAAGCTTATAAATTTCATTAACTTTCATGAGTTCATAATTTATTATAAATTAATATGTTAAAAATAATGGTAATTATTTGTTCTTAAATTGACGAACTGAAAAGAATAAAGACACCGGACATTCAGCAAATGGTGTAGGTCACTAACAGTAGGAGTTAATTACGAAAACAAGGGCACAGAGGTTCGCCCTCTTGAATAAGTCCATATTTTTCGTTTGCTTAGCAGCTGAATTAAATGGCGTAGCTGTTTATTGGAAGGTATTGCTAATGACCGATTTTCAATATAAATTTTACTAGTAAAATCAAACTCCGAGAAACTTTATGTTAATATTTTAACATTGAGAGAATAATCATATTATCTATTTAGAGGCTTTTTACTGCATATCAAAACAATAAGCTTTACGTAGTTCACTAACAGATGAAGAAACAAGTACTGTTTTACAGTTGTGTCACCATGCTCTATTATATATAATTTTATGAGATTTCAGAGCCTCACTTCTCTTGTTCAGTGTGTCATGGAAGACCTTGGGTGTGACATTTTGAAATACGTCCATTGTTTCCTTGCAGAAAATTATATTAAACTCTTCTGACATATCTGTTTCATGGGATAGTAACTTAATCTCCTTTCACAACCTAGATGCAGATCAATTTTGATATTATCCCCCATTAATGTCAAGGTTCCCAAGCTATCTTATACCCGGAGAGAGGGTCTTCAAACCAAACATTTGTATGCATTTCTTGGTTCTCTTGATTCGTGAGTACTACAGGCTATTTAAATGATGATTATTTTTTCAATCACGTAACAACATTATGTGCACGATACAAGTTATGGAGCTCTTCGTTATGTAATTTTATTTTTCTCACGTTATCCCCTCTTTTAGGGCAACATTCTCTTCTGCGCCATATTCTGAAACACCCTCAATATACATTCTTCGTAAAATATTCCATTTCTTATTGTCATTCCGAGGCATAAACATTATGGATATAACAGGGATTTTCCATTTCATTTATTTGTGAAATCAAAAAATTCATTAATATCGATATTCATGTATTGCCAGAATCCAGTCACAATGCAGATTTCCCACTGAATGAATAATACTTTCACTTTAACTTTATTTAAATATTCACTGTATCGGGAAAAGTTCCAAATAAATATGGAGGCGATACGTTAAGTCAGGACGTTGACAACAATCTACAAGGCCACACGGAATCATAATCTGGAAAACCACAGGGCAAGTGCTTATTTAGGCTGTCAGTTCTTGTACGAGACAAATTATGAAGTCCTACTTAAACCTTTTTTTTAAAGCATGAACAATATTCATCTGATAACATTTTGTGTAGATGCATCCTGCCTCGATACCAAATTTAATAGAAATCTATTGAGTGCTTCTGGAGATGAGGTACACATGACCTCGCCATTAGCCTTTGCGTTTTTCACACTTTGTGCAAAAGAACGCATAGGCTGTTGAGTAAAATCAGGGCACTGGTTCTGTCTGTGTTCCTCTATGTGCCTCATAAAATGAGTGTTAGGTGTGGGGTACTCAGCCCTACGAAAATAAGAGACTCTCGCTGTAGCGTGTCAGTGTTACTAGCCCAGTTAGCAGTTGAGGCGATGGCAAAACGCAATGAGAGCGAGAGGTAATTAACACGCCGCGCCTATTTAAGTGTCTTTAGCAGGAAGGATCGAACCGTGAAATTCTTCGGCAGTTCCTAGTAAATGTCACAATTTATTTATCACTTGTCCACAATATTCAC
>NW_019059701.1:581724-598914 GCF_000696155.1 Zootermopsis nevadensis | reverse complement strand
AACCACTTTCAATTATCTGTTGTACATCGCAGATTAAGTGGTTAACTAACTGAAATACTGGCCCACTGACTGACTGACTAAATAACTATACATCTGTGTCCAGTTCCCCCGAGAAAGATTTTCACAAGTGGCAACAGTAATTGCTTCAAAGTAGATTCATTATAAAACTGTCACCAGTAAAAGTTCCCATATTCCACTTCACATGTTTCTCAGAGCACACGTGCACAACGCGGGAAAATAAACCACAGTAACTACGCGTAGAATTATAAAACAATTCTTCTCAAAAACTCCGTAAATATGCAGGTCTACAAAATTCTCCACGCACCAATAAACGGAGATAAGATGACTCGGTTCAACTGACAGACTCTTGTGAACCCGGTAATAAGCGTCAGATTTTAAACAAAATACGGGACTCCAGACTAGCACGAAACGCAGACTCCACCAGGCGCCACCATAACATCGTTTTTATTTCTTGCTACCAGAGTCGCCACTGTCAGAACTTTTTTTTATTTTATTTTTTTTTGGGGGGGGGGGCATCGCATGAACAGTCAAATGTGACGGACATTGGCTGTTGTTTCTAGCGTAGACGCTTCGTTTTTCTTTTACAGAGAAATATCCAAGCCCAGAATATCCACTACTATTACTATATTGTTACCCTCCTTCTCCTCCATACCCCTCCTCCTTTGTTTCTGCTTCTCTCCTAGTTATTTCACTACAATTATACCATACATAACCTCAATTGAAGCTTGAAAAGTGTCTTCAAACAAACGCAAAATTCACCGTGAGATCTTAGTTTTAACTGTGTTGAAAATGTGGATTATTTTCGGATTATGATACGGAGTAGTCCTGACGTTTCATATCAGAATAAGAAAAGAGACGATATGTTTTCTGAAACGTCGGTAACAGCTAAAAGCCAGAAAACCACGATCCAATTCATCACATGAGCTAATCTGTTTGGATTGCTCCCTGAAATTAGTAGAACTTGGCGTTCTTCAGGTTAGTCGTACACAGCGCTCAGAATGAAATAAATTAATGTACACAATTATTCTGTTCGTCTGTGAAAAGTACAGGATTTTATCATATTACAGAGAATTGGCGGCCATCTTTAAACTCGTACGTGACCGAAATGAGTAGCGACTCCCGATGGCAGTGCCTACAGAAGCATGTCTGCTGGGTACATATTTTCTATATGTTCCACTTAAAGCCTGAATGTTGATTTCACCTGCCTTACTCCTTCCGCTGCTATGACAGGCTCCACTTACTTTAATAAGGAGGCCACCAACACATGGTATGTCCATGAAAGCAACAACGAATACTCAAATTTCACTTACAGTTTCTTCCATAAAATAACTACACAGAAAAGGTGACTGGCAATATCATAATCTGTACCAATAACGAACACTTGTTTGTCCATTATATGTCCCACTGTCCTAATTTTTTATCGCATTGATATTTTATAATAAAATTATAAATCTTCACAAATCACCATGATTTTATTGATCCTTCTATTTTGCGTTTTTAGAGTGTTTACAACCTGAAATATGCAAAGTTATTGAATAAAATATTTCCGTTTTGAAGCATCTTATGACTGGACTCGTAACACAATAACTTTAGAGTTGCATGTCATAAATTGTATATCTCTTTAATGTCTACGTTTGTTTGAGATATTTTCCTCTGTAGTGAATATTTATCAAAATAGAAGGAATAATACAATCTGACTTTATACAGCGTGATATATTTAATACGATTATATTTGTGACACTACACTTTATTTGCAATAAATGACTTAACAACGCTATTTCAACTACAGAAGCTATTTGTGTATCATTGAAAAGTATAGAAAGCAGAGAAATGTTGAATATGTAAGTATTTGAAAGGAAGCTGACATGGCCAATTACTCCAGGATCTCGACATTCGGCTTCAGAGACTGAAACGGCGATAAACATCAGTCATGGTATCAGGAAACCCGGTTGAGATTTGAAGCGTGTAGCTCCCAAATGAAACTCTACTCCAAACTACCGTAGACACTATGCGACTGTTTTTCTGAGGGACGGCTTTCGTCAGGACGTGCAGGCGTTTGTGTTCCCGCCCGGAACATCGTGTAGATGGGCACAGTGCCCTTATCCTTAACAAGACCCCCTGGCTTCCAAAAACTACGGTTTCCACTGACCATGGATTTAGCATTTATATTCATGGTTTGGTGATAAATGCGTAATCTACAGTTTACATTTCAACACTAATTTACCAAGATTCATGTATTCCTTGTTAATAAGCGTCTGTCTGTCTGTCTGCATAAAGAATGGCGAAAAGAAACAATCGAATGAGCTGTCTCGTTAGGCGTTACTGATGCCGCATCGGAAGTCTCATACAAACCGGAAACTAGAGGTCACAGGAACTTGTACGATACAAGTGAAGGATTGCCCATGGTTAAGCCTGTGAATTGTGTCCTATTTCCTGAATATTAATGGATTTGGCAGTGGGCGGGCCGAGTCAGGGCAAACGGAAGGTTAGGTAACCTCTAGCCAGTGAAGCGACAGCCACTGTTGCGGGTAGAAAATTAGGCCCTTAGCGATGTCCAGAAGTTGTTAGGTTTGATAATAGGACGCACGTCCCTTTATGAAATGATGTATCCTACACAGTCTAAAGAATAACAGTGGTTGTTAAAAATAATAAAATTATAAAGATTTACGTAAATTTGAATTTCAGGAGTAAGTACGATTAATTTGCATGCTTTATAGTTACTATTATCACGAATGGATCATCAAGATATTAATCATTATTAAAACTACTAATTGAAACACTAATTTCAGTTTATTTTTAAAATCCTACCAACAAATACACTCGGAAACTGAGAATAAATCTTCGGAGACCTAGGTAAAAAAAGGACGGATAATATTAAAATATATTTTAAAAAATATGGTTTAATGACTGGATGTGACTCATCGCCCTGATCGTCCTGATAATTTTGGCAGCAACGACGTCGATAAACTCGTACCAGACTACACGGAGAAACAATCCAGAAGACAAAAATTTCCATGCTCGCCGCTGTGAGAACCTGAAATCTCACGCTGTAATTCATTCAGTTTGAACTTCATGTGGGATAGAATGTGTAACAGAAAGGCTGTTGCAATCAATCCAATTTTTAATTAGCCTCCCAAATTTTATGCTGTTTTAATTTTTTGTATCACCGCTTTGTAAATTGTATGCAAAAGGGAAGTGTTGGTCATAGACTGATCCGTCTGTCAGTGCTAGTGAAGTTGCCTATCCTGCACGGCGAAGCCTAACTGAAACATAAAATGGATTGCCTCATTCGGGTTTACCATACGCCTGTGGATACAGCATTGGGAAACAGTATATACGTATGTGGGGTATAAACTCCAAAACTCACACATTGGATCTGAATAATTTTGTTTATGTATATATTCATTTTGATTGCAGTACATTTTGTGATAATGTAGAAATACATGCATAAACTAATTTATCATGAGAATCTAAATATTTGTCGCTTTCTAAGCCAATTGCATTTTGCACTGCAATTTTTTGCGTTATTTTAGATTTTGATTACGTCGTTAAATGTACCGATTTATTGCTAATGGAGCCATCAGTACTAAAAGCTGTGAATTTTCATATACTGGATTTAATTATATGAATTGCCACAAAATTGTACAAAATTCTTGAAAACTAACACAAGTTTCTCCTAAGTCCATCTTAATATTATTGGTTCCAATTTTATTATTATTATTATTATTATTAATCTTATACCAATTTCGACGTCCTATAGTCATCTAGACCTGTAGGTTGGAGGTACCTGTGTAAAATCACCATGACATTGACTAAGTCTATACAGCCTTTCGTTTGCTAATGCTGAAATAATACCTTGAAACACCTCACGATTTCTTCCTTCCCATTTCTTTAAAGTTTACTGTACATGGTCATCCTCTCATATTTCGACGATAAGTAACGTGTTCCGTTGATAAACCGTTGTTAAATAACCCATCGTCAATCCACCCGTGACTAATAGCAAACCGGTAGTCGACGTGTCTTCTGGTTCGTTTGTCGGCAGCTTCACCGTCTTTGACGAAAGTGACGTCGGCGTGATGCACGGTGAAGCTGATGAAGAGAAAACGCGGTCAGCCGGTCGCAGCTCGCAGTGTTTTTGTTTTAATATCCGTGTCACGCCGAAGCTACAGAACGGTATGAAATCTAGTCGTCAAGAATGGAATAAGTGCAAATTATACATTTTTAGATGCGTCTCGCTCTCCTGGGTGCGGGGGGGGGGCGAAAGCTACCTGTTAATTTCGCCGTCTCGAAGCGATCAATAATGAGGTACATGAAGATTTCTGTCTTCTGGGTTGTTGCGATCGCCCTGCTGACGGAGGCAGTATGACCTCTGAAACGTTGGTAAACATCGACCAGACTACACGGCACAACAACCCAGAAGACAGAAATCTTCATACTCATCGCCCTGATGACAGAGGCAGTATGACCTCTGAAACGTTGGTAAACATCGACCAGACTACACGGCACAACAACCCAGAAGACAGAAATCTTCATACTCATCGCCCTGATGACAGAGGCAGTATGACCTCTGAAACGTTGGTAAACATCGACCAGACTACACGGCACAACAACCCAGAAGACAGAAATCTTTATAAGAATCGCTGTTAAAAACCTCAAATCTTACAACGAGGTATATGCTCACCAATCCGCAGGCCAACAACCATTTATATATATATTAAAGCTTAACTTATACCAGCATAACGTATTTCATCCCCCATGGGATTGTCTTCAGTGTTCATTTTTAGTGTTTATACATCCGGTTCAACAGGGCGGTAGATGTTACAGGTTTAACTGAAATATTTTACCAGTTTAAACTGCATTAATACCATTGAAACATATCTAGAACATTTAACTGTTTAGTTGATAATAAAATTATTTTATACATCCTTGTTAAGTTTTCTGGTGTTCTAAAATTTACACGTATTTATGTCAAACGTTTGAAGTATATTTGGCTTATTTGTATCGAACTAAATTTTGTCGGTTCTCATTGCTTTCGTCTGTGTTACGATAAGGAATATTCATGCTTAAAGTTCGGCTGAACTTCGCGAATTGACAGTCTTATAAAATAATCTTAAGTTGAGGTCATTATATGAATATGGTGTGGCACTATTTAAAAAATAATGCGCGCAAAATCGATATAAAAAGCTTGATTCCTAACGAGGGTTAATGTGCGGACTTGCCATCGTCGTGTTCCACTCTTTGCATAACACTCGGGGCCTACGCTCCGAGTCTCAAAAAGAGAAAGGCGCGGGGTGATGTATGCGCATGGTGCAAGGCACATTTAGTCATTACACGCAACGACAGGAATATTTGTAATCCATTGCGACATTCGGAGTATATTATCGCAAACCGTATTTCAACACTTAAGTCACAATACTTTATTTAACATGTATTTAATAGCTGGTTTGTACTAAACACTATTGGAATTCAGTTGTTACATAATTTGCAATTTAACAAAATATTCGCCGGATGCTAGCACGTCTGTCGGATATATCACAACTAAATAACTACATGTTCGTGTTAATTTTTCCGAGAAAAAGCTCCTAATCTCTACAAGTAACAATAATAATGCCTGCAAAGTAATTCATTATAAAACAGTGACCAGCAAATGCACCCACATTTCACGTCACACGATTCCCAGAGAAGGCCTACACAACGCAGGAAAATAAACTACAGTAAAATACATTATTTCTTCTTGAAACGTCCGTAAAGTTAGATCTACATAAATTCTCGTTGTATCGGTAAACGAAAAGATTAATCCGAAATAAGGTGTAATGGATTAAATAGGGTACGAATTACTAATTACATTCATTCAAATTAACCCACAAGGCATGAATTTACTCCTTGTGCGATATTCTGAATTCTCAACCAACGTCATCACTCTCAGGTCCAAATTGTAAAAATTATTATTCCAGCATCATCATCATCATTCCCCAGCTCGGTACCTGAGAGACTTTCCTACGTTCAATATCAGTTCTTTAATTAAAAATTGTCTTTCTGCTAGATGCGCATCAGCTGCTGACGTTATCTGCAGGGACTTCGATATATTTGAAACGAAAATTGTTTTCCCTTAAACACATTCTATAATAACTGTGTTATTCCCCGTTTTTTATACTCGTCTACTCACCGCTGACTGTGTTAGTATTCTGATTATATAAATGCTCTGATCTAGTACCTAGTAAATTTTGCATATTCCCATTTTAATCTAATGTAATAATTTTTTTAAAATTATTATTAGAAATATATTGAGGTATTCTAGAAATTTTTGTATTAACGTCATCTACACTCATGCATTTTTTTTTATAATCTCGTTATTGTCATCTTTCGATATTTATTATTGTGTTCTTCTCTTGTGCTGCGTCTGTAATTGGCCTTCTGGTCGTTAATGCGGCACATTAATAATAAACAATTGAAATATTATTATTGTGTCAGTGCCCCACTGTTTGGTAATGATTGAGCGCAATTGGATTCAGAATGAAATGCAGATAAGAGTGGCATTAGCAGAAAACTGTGCAGAGAACAAAATAAAATATGGGCACGCAAAAGGAGGGGGTGAATACATAGGCGATCAGAAAGTCTTAATTCCCTGGGTACTGACCAGAAAACCTGACAGGGAAACTAAAGACGGTGGTTACAGGGCACTAATTTAGCGGCGGGAGGCCAAGGGTTACAGTAGATGGACAGTCGCTCAGCTTGTCAATAGATTCCCTGCTTTTCAGGAAAATCAAGGTTTGTCACCGCGTTTACAAGGACCGCAATTGGATCCTGCCCTAAACCAGATTAATCTAGTCACACAGTTCTTAATGTGTTTTAATATTATCTCCAACCTATATCTAGGAGTTCCAAATTCTCTTCAGAACTTTTTAAAATCTATATTCTCCAACAGAGCTTAATCATTTATATATCGTCATGCGAAATGAAATCCCTTTTTTATCTTAACTTTCTTCTAATTATAAAATTGTGATAATATTTCACAGGGACATTAGTATACCTAGAGTTATTTCATGAACTATTTTGATGTAGGCTACCAGTTACCGAAAGCTACACCGAGTTACGAAGAATCAGAGATCTGCAGTATTAATAATCAGGGGTCCTTCCACCACCAGATCTTCCTTTTATAACCAGATTTTTCAGAAAAATAAACTTGTTAATGTCATTTGTCGCAAATACTTGGTGGGGGAGCGAGTTGGAATTCACAAAACCTGCCTCCATGTACGTCAGTTAATAGAGTGTAATTTGAAAATTCCGAAAGATCCATATACTAAATAAAATATATTAAAAAGTAATACAAACACACAATTTAAAACAATTTAAACTTACCTACTAACGAAACTTATCGCTGCACAAATATAAAGTTGAATTGAATAAAACTGTTATAACTTTCACCCCAGTTAAATTTAATAAATTATATAAAAATATCTAAAAAGGAATCTGCACAATATCGTTCCACTTTTAAAATTTGCTTTAATCCGAGGTTTTCTCTCGCATGGCCACAACACTCGCACGGTATCCTCTGTCACTTGTTTTTCCAACAATGCACCACAATCCACACGTTAGCCCCACCACTGCGCCCAGCGCGGACAGACTAAAAGTCACTAAACTAACTGAGTGAGATTGTCAAGAGACCACGCGTGTGCACTTGTAGCGCATGCGCCAACATCACGACTAGACCATTGTTGTGACGTCACTACTGTGACGTATACAACTTGCAAGTGGGCCAGACTGTTCCGCCTCCCTCAGTATCTCTCTCCAGCATCATGTCTAACTGTATCCAAGGCAACGAGCAAAAACTCTCTTCTTTCTCCATCACTTTCTGTTTTAACGAAGAATTTTGTTGCCAGTCCTGCCATCTCTGTGCTGTGTAAGAAACTAGAATACCATGGTTACCTAAATAATTTATTGTAATGTCTGGTCGTGGCGCAGGTGGAAGGTGGACTATAATAAGTGAGCAATTTCTCGACTCTCAGCAAGAACTCTGAACCATGGAATTCTTTTAGTTGGTTACTGGGAAATTGTCAGTTATCTTCACTTGAATCCAGTGATTGTGGAGACGTGATAAAATCTTCGCATGAGACGCTGTCTGTAAGATATTGTGTTACCTAGGGACGCGAGTGTCCTTGTGTGTCTCATGTCAGCTTCTGAATTCTTTGTTCTATTTTTATAAATATATTGAGTGCAGAATATGTTCCCAACAAACAATACCACAATTTTAGAGGATAAGGAAGTATAATGATGGGTTCCATAAGTTGTATTTCTCTCTGATATTGTCAACATTGTGAAGATAAGAAGAATGTTGTGTATAGATTGAATTTAAGTTTTTAACGCAATAGATCGCTTATGAGTACTGTACGCAGATAGGGAGGTAATAATAAAATATACCTTACAAAATTAGGTTGTGAATGTGTGAACAGGATTGAACTCGTCCACGGTATGATCCAGTGACGGGATTTCATAAATGATGAATCTCGTATTTGATTAGAACCGCAAATTCCTTGATGAGCTAAACAAATGACAACTGACCAAGGAAGAAACATCGTTTTTAAATTAATCACTAGCGTTACAGATGCGTGGTTTATAGGAACTCGGATGAAGTATTTGGCTGTGTACTTGTGGCGTAATAATTGGCGCATTCTGAAACCGTGAAACATTTCTAAGAATTTGAAAGTTTTTTTTTTCTTCTAATTATATTTTCTACGTGGAACCATATTTATGTGGGCTTTCACTTACTGACGCTCATTCACATGGACGTTGTCTCAATAAAGATTCCTAGAGCATTTTATCTTGCACGATCATCGTTGTATCAGAACGTAATATACTTGCAGTAGAAAATGTTTAAAAGACCGGAAATGTGCCATCCATACACGCGCGTTCTTAGCAGAATTCTCACGATCATCGTTGTATCAGAACGTAATATACTTGCAGTAGAAAATGTTTAAAAGACCGGAAATGTGCCATCCATACACGCGCGTTCTTAGCAGAATTCTCCTTTGCCGTGCCTGGTTGTACTCCACTACAGTATTCTCACAAATGCTGTATACAATCAAACCAGCAACTGGCTCTTAATCGGTTCATGCACAGAATACACTGCTGTAGCTCTGTATTTCCATATCGATCGCTGGTAAGAAGACGAACACAAGAGACATGAAACATAACACAAAACCAAAGTCATTTGGCATATAATCTGCTTCAGAATCGATAGACAACAAAACATAACATACGACCTGAAGATGATGGACAAGAAACGTATCGAAACGTGTAGCAGACTAGATATAGTAATATTTTAAATGAGTTTCAGTGTCAGAAATTACTACAATTTACTTGTATAATTTTACTCCAAAGTATTACATTTTACATAAAGTGAATGTTAAAGATTTAAAACGTTTATTTGAAGCTTTGGTATACGCGTTGCCATCCGAATGTAATGACATAATACTTATAACTGTTCAGTGCCGTCTTTGGTTTAACAGGCTTCGAAACACACTAATGTTTCTGAAATGCATTGACATTAAGACTGCTGAAGTAGACTAGCCACGTAAAAGAACACAGAAAATTTTGGGTCTCCAAGCTTCAAGTGTACCTTTTGAAGCCAGTTTAATGGATTTTATTGGTCGCGAAGAATCGTTACAATGAAAATTCTGTTAGTAAACTTACGACACGTATTTCTTAAGTGAACTCGATTAAGATCTTTTAGATTCTATAGAAGCAAGGGATTCTTTTAACCAGCTTCGTAGCCAGGAACCTTTTAAAGAAGACGCTATACCGTGAAGTTGTTAGGGACAACTCTATGACCCAAATCTGATCAAATAAAGAAGTTTCCGATGAAGATAGTGACACGTACAACCCTTTTGTGTCGATGTTTCATTCAGCGGTGGGATAAACATCGCTGTCTATCCACGTATTTGGACTCATATAAATAAAGGATCCATTTTCGATCTTAATCGGATCTCTGGCTGATCTTATCTGGTGACGAAGCACTTGATTGTAAATATTTTTTTTCTGAAAATTAGGCGTCAGTATTTAGAACAAACTCTGTCTGTTTTTTTATCTTGATCTAACAACATTCATGTGATGACACATTTTAAAGATGAATCGTTTATTTCTTTTTAGAACGCTCATATGCATGTATTTCAATGTTAAGTTGTTGTACTTGATTTCAAATGAGTTTGACAGGAAATTCTTATCAATATAAAATCACTTTCACCATAAAACATTTGTTCCATATAATAACAATTTTTATAGACATTGTAAATTCTGTAATTTACAATTCATCTTGAAGGAAGATAAAGTTCGGTTTGAATCACAGACTTCGTGTGTTTTTTCAAGGCAATGTCCTTCAGCCATATGAGAGGGGCCTAAAACAATGAATTCATTGTCTTACACACATCCTAAGATAAGCCGTCAATTATTAGCCAACGCGTAGAAGAGTGATGTTGATTTGGCAAGGGTTGCCGACCGGACTCAGACGTCTGAAACAATAAGCGAAATTGAGCAAAGCTCTTTACTTCGCAAACTGTGGTCCGCAACCTCGACAAGTGCCTGGTAATTCAATGACCTATGAAGAAAATGGAATAAATGTAGTAAAAGAAATGTCATTACTTAAAACAGGCGCATTGATACAAGGAGACGTAGAAACGGATACTAAAATCAAGAATGCAAATAAATAATATTCATAAAAGTCAACATTTTAATTGCGTCCTTGTGTATAATGTTCTGTTATATGTAGCAATGGTATGAAATTCTTACCATGCCTAGACAGAGGAATTACTTTGTATGTTCAGAACACAAAGAACAATTAATATAGCTTCAGGTTTCAAGTACATTAACTCATTGTTTTACTAAGTTTAACTTAACAATTTATTTTTTGTTAATGCATTTATAAACATTAATATTAATGACTAATTTCTCGGTATGTTCAATAAATTTTCACTATAACGAAAACACGCCAGGCCATGCGTATGGAACCAACTTTGACACCCCTCACAGCCAGTAACTAAGGTGACGACAGTAACTTTACAAACAAGAACGTAGGACGTAGAAAGAATTTCATAAAGAGTATATTCCAACTCTGGCTTACGAATCTCTTTATGAAACTTTAGATTCTTACCAGCATCACAAAATCCCACTATCCGATACCAATATAAATTAGTTCTATCTAAACCTGTTTGTTTAAAGTACGTTACAATATCCTGTTTGCATATACACTTACGTCGTTTTATCCCATTAAGTATTTCGGGAGAAATCTTTCTTTTATACACATGGTATATTCCGACCGACCGATCTTAAATTTTTCAGCATTTGAGACCTGGGCCTTCGTATCAGACGATCTGCGAATCACATGTGACTACTACTTAGTTCAAATGTTGACATCGCATCAGTTTTTATCATGATCTGAAGATACACTGCTTGATTAGCCACTCACTTACGGCAAAACATTGAACAAGCAATAACAGTATCTTATTCGAATGTACAGAGTCAACTTTAATTTGCGAAAAGAGAATTTCAGTGAATAATTTTATTAAAACTTGCAGAACAGTCGACTCTACAGACTTACAGATTCAAAGGCCTAGTAATTTTGCAACGTATGCTGCCATAATGTTTACCTTACCTTCATTTATTAATATATAAAAAGATTCACGAGAAAAATCATGCTATATAAAATTATGCAATCCAACAACAATCACGTATTACGGTACAACAATATCAGTAGCAGATCTAAGGTTCTTGATATATTCAATTGAATAAAATTTTTGGATATTATCCATCTCTATCTCCGTCTTCAGGTTCCTACACAGAAGACGGAGATAGAGTCCCATCTCCGAAACGTCGTTTTACGTTTTATATTTACTAGACGATGGATAATATCCAAAAAATTTATTCAATTGACTCTTCACCATCGTCAAGAAGTTTTAGATTTGATATTCTTGATATATTGTTACCCTTTGTAACATGATTCATGTTACCTGAAAATAAAGCCTTGTGTGTTTGATGAGACGCGTCCCTCCTTTAATTTTCATGAAAATATCGGTCTCAAATACACGTGCAATTAAATGGTTTTATGTACAGTTTCTCATATATTTCCCTTGAGAAAGTCTTGGGTTCGATGCCGGAAAAATGAGGTTAAAATTTTCTTACTAGACTTTTCAATCCTTTCCCTCTTAAAAATACGCGCGTTCTCCATGGTTCGGATTATGATCAAGCGAGACATTTCTGTTTTGCTGGACCGTTACACAACATTAATTATCAAGTGTCCTTATAGCTAAGAACGTTGGCGAAATGCCAGCATGAGTGATGGCCGACTACACCGTTAGTCCATGCTAGAGGTCGCATTGAAATCAGGTGTATTAAACATCAAATGATCACAGAACAGATGTTTAATTACTAGTATTCTATGTTCTGTTCGTATTACAGAATGGGGTGGGTAAATATTTTTTATTTTGAGGATGGATGTGGCGTCTTTAATAAAATCTATAATACAAAAAAAAATTAGATATCCATAAGTTATCTCGCTAACCGAGCACACTTTGCAGGTAGCCTTTACGATAAAGATTGAAAAGTTAACTGATAAGTGCATTAAACTATCACTGAAATGCCATTAGAGTTCCCCTGATTCGGAGTCGTAACTGTGGCTTGTAACACTAATAAATGTGTCTAATAGGATTTTGGGCTGTTACGCCATAGTAATAGTAGTAATAGGACATAAAAAATCTGCACTTCGGTTTAAATATCATTTTGGTTTACTTACTAGTTGAAAAGACCCGTTGAAATTCGACGAGTAATAAGTTCGTGTATATGTTCCCTATCTCGTTTCTTCTAATCCTCAAGCCCTTCTGCATCTTCTTGTCTAAACATCTAACGTGATACTGAGTTTTAATTACATAGATATTTTGCGATTTACAGTACTGTCTCTATAGTACGTCCTATTAAAATATTTGGTTTTTCCGTCAAATCACAATGTATTTAAAATAAGATAATTAAAATATCATTCTGTGTTCCATATCGAATAATCGATTTACAATTGGAACATTTACAACATGTTTCGGTTTTATTAAAACATCATCAGGTGTAAAATTATATTAATAAATTTAAAACTTAATTACAATTTTTTACAATTTTTTTTTCGTAGTGTAGTTTTTTGGAGGTGTTCGTGTCCAGATATTTTCATATAATGGATCAACTTTATTGTTTGAAGTGATGCTTTTGATGTTTACATCGGTCAGAGATGAAATAGTAGACACGTTAATGTGTCTGGAGGTGATCCAGAAGTATTACCGTATCCGAACAAGGTTTATTACTGATTCTGATTACGTCCTATGTATGATATAGTTAATAAAACTGGGGTGGTGTACTAATTCAAGTAGACTGGCATTCATTCAGCGTCTCGTAGGTCATTGAATCACTAATTTAATCAGAAATCATTTTTCGATGCGATCAGAGGTCATTATCATACGTGCTCCAGCAATGTAGTGGGTCCTTTTCCATTGTTGTGTAACAATGGCCTCCGACCAACCAGGTTTCCTGCCTTCACAGGAAAAAAACGTGAAGCAGACAGGTATTGACGGGCACATAAGCTGTTATTAGCTCACGTCAGAGCGTGGATAACGCCTAGAAACTTGTAAAAACCCTTTTAAACCTCGATCTAGAGGCAGGCCAGACTAAATATTTAACTGACAATATTTTCCCCACCCCTGATCTAACAGCGTAGTGATGTTGTCCTTGATAACTTTCAAAGTGTAGCTACTGAATTGTTGCCAGACTAGTGACTAAGTAGACCAAATCCAAATGAGGCAGTCAGGAATTCTAGTTGCTTTCACTCCACATAACGCAGCTGGTAAACAGTAAAGTTGTTTGCATAAATATAAATATCAAACTGTAACGTGTAAACGTGGCGCGCTGGAAATCGGCGCAACAACCCAGAAGACTTCAGACTCACCGCCGTAAAAATCCTTAAATCCTACGAATTTCCGATAGTTAACAAAAATCATTGAGTAGTTATAATTTATTTGCTCTGATTACAAATTACAATAATTCAGTTCTTTATTTTAACTTGCTAACTCAGCAGCTACAGGAACCATCTATAGATTCAGCACAAGAAGATAAAATAACAATAATTTGTTGGTAGTAGTATTTATTTATTTTATTTAGTGTTCTGTCTGACGACAGGTCCATATGAACAGGATCCTTCCATCCTTTTCTCGGACTGGGACCTGTTCATATACGTTCTTGGCAGATGATCCAGAAGTGGTTTGCCATTGCCTTCTTCTGTGTGTGAATGGAGTAATTGTTGGGATGCCACGGAGGAAAACTCCGTGTTGCCTAGACCACGGCCTTGCCCAACACAAGTTATAAATTCGGGCACCGCAGGGAATCGAACCCGAGACCCCAGGATTACAAGGCCAGCGTTATAATTATAATATAATAATAGTTGTAATAATAATAATAATGCCGTTTATGTCGACGAGATGTTAAGACATAAATAAAATGACATTGGGGCCCTAATCAATGTTTTCATATCCGATTGTAACATGCAGTAGTAACAGCAATAATTAAAATAACTAAGAAGAGAGTTGTTCAACAGCTGATTAAGGAATGTACAGTCTTTTATATAACCATAGACTTCTTCGAAGTGTTCACTGTGGTCACTGTATCGAGCCGTATGTTCAAGTCCACACTTTCCCACCCGATTTCTGAGATCCATTTTAATATTATCCTCTTATCTAAGCCAAGCTTTCTGTGCTATTTGTTCTCCTCACCAAATATAAATATGATCATATGATAAATTAAGTACAATGACGTGGAACATGTAACTATGGAATGATTTGTTCTTTTGTGTTCGGGACCTGGTTAAGGTTAGTGGAGCCAAACGTGACCAACATTAGAAGAAGGTTTCACTGTACCAACCTAAAAAATGTCAGGAAGAAAGAAGCGATAATTAAACGAGAGTTGTACCATAGGAACTAAAGACAACAGACGATCTGACACCGTCGATGTTGCTCAGTATATCCGGATTGTTACATAATATTTGTAGGAGATTAATATCACGCTGTGTGGTCATATTATAATTATTGTAGCAACGCCTGGAACGATTATTATGTACGTACAGCATTGCGATATACAAGCGTTGTCCCTCATTTCGGAAGGCACTGTGTCCACAATGCTTTCATTTGTTCCACCAGACAAGTGAGAGAAACGGAGGTTTATCTTCTTTTTATTTTACGGGAACATTCAGAAAGCGAAACATTTTTTTACACATGCATGCCGGATGTATTTCTAGTGAAAATTTACCAACGGTGTACTGTTTTACACTATCAAACGGCTGGTAACTACAATGAGATAAGACATCAGTAAGATCTTCTCGGGCAATCAGCCTTGTCAACTGACCGTAGTAAACCGACGTTTCGGGAACCAAATCTGTCACCATCATCAGGGTTCTGATGTGACTGCATACCTCGAACGTCGCCTACACAGACGCGGCTAATTGCCCGAGAAGATTTTATTGATTGTACTCGCGGCGAAAGTCTCAAATTCTATAGAGACAAGACGTGTTTCACGAAAGCTTAGTCTCAGATGAAAATACTCGTGTGACAGAAAGATCTGTGTGTTTCGAAGCAAACAGTTTTGGTGTTATAATTTTAAAGTTTTGTCTCCACAATTACAGGCAAATTAATTATTGGGCAAAACCGTAAAATCCTTCTTTTCTCTGTTATGTTATAAAACTTCGCCCAGATGTGTTCACCCATTCCGTTTACAAGGTCTTCCAGGTTGATCCTTCATTAACCGTTGTTATAGTGTGGAAATTATTTAGGATTTCCTTTCCACATTTCTTTTACTATCTGGGCTTATTTGGTGTCATAAATGTTTAAATTCATGTACTTTTTATTGGTTTATTTTCTATCTCAGTCGTGGTCTTACGTTTAAGGGTTGCTGTTTCCATTATAATCCGGCTGTCAGACTACTAAAATATTTCAAGCCATGTGGATTAAGAAAATGTGAAAAAAATTCAACGTGATTTTTTGGAAGCCTGAAGCCGGAACGAGTGAACACGTGACCTGACTCCTTAATTGCTATGTGATGTTTTGTTACATTATATTAAAATATTAATCTGGTAAAATTATTGTTATACGCTCCCATGTGTGTGTGTGTGCACCGTTAATATCTTGATCTGTAACAATTTCAAAAGCAGAAAGAAAATGCACGTTAAACATAAAATAAAAAGATAGTTAAATGAGCCCCTGTTCCTAAGCACCACGCCGTGACGTGGCGACTGACAGAGGATTAAAGATAAAGCTCCAAGCATTCCTAATATCGGCATTGGATGCAGATGAGTGGTCAGTATCACGTTACGTCTGTACGCCATAAGAGAGAACCTCCGGAACCCATTGGTTACAGAACTACGGATATCCGGTTGATAAACAACGTTGTAGTTGATGCTTCAAACTCTTGTCGTCCAGACCATCCACAGGCAGGCAGCCTCTTCACTGATTGAGATCGGCCCGTCTCGACTGCGATGAATTTACATGAAGTAAACAGAGAAATTACGTTCGTGTAAAATAGTCGGAAACAGAAATGCGAAGTAGGAACACACGGAGCAGTGATTAGGTTGGTTAGTGGAGCAGCTAGGGCCGGCACATGCAACAGTGACTTCCTCTCCGTGTCGTCCGTGTGCGTGATGTATGTTCAAGTGTGTCCGGCGAGCGTGCGATGTAATAAATAGGCCGTCTGCACTACATTCCAAACAAGGACGTACGTGCCACCTTCATGCAAAAGTGGCACATGTCATTTTGTTCCATTTCCGGACGAATGGTTTACCAGCTACGTGCAGACAGTTATACGACTGTCAGCTGGAATTAACAACGCTGATTCACCTGCTCGGGTTATAGGCCTATAGCGTCTGAGACAGAACGTTATGACTGGCGAATAGGTACTAGGTGCGATCGGAAAGTTTCAAGACTGCGCCTATAAAAACCCGTACACTTATCTCAGGTATTAAATTCATCCATCACCCTCGAAGTTGTTCCCCTGGGAGTGAACACAACGATCCCAGCGTCGCTGCCAAGCCTGGAATCATCCCTGGAAATCTTTCTTTGTCAGCCTGTCAAGCACCATCTGCGATTCTGCCTGAATCTCTTCTAT
>NW_019059701.1:556884-575755 GCF_000696155.1 Zootermopsis nevadensis | reverse complement strand
CCACTTTCGACGTCCCGGCATCGTATCATCTAAGCCCAGTGTCCCGCGGTCAACAGTGTGTAAACCACTGTTTCGTGAAGGGTCAGTCTAATCTGCCGGGCGTTGCTGTGGCGACACCCAGAATGGGATTGACAGCTCTGAATTTCACGCACGCAAATCATTGTTAAGATGCAGTTCTTTCAATGGTATGTTTTTCCTATTCTGGAACAGACTTCGAGGTTCAGTGACTTCTCAACATGTAAGCTAATCTTAAACACGATTTAAATAAATCATGCTGTCTCCTAACTAACGCTTTCTCTTCTGGAGTACGGGGATCAACACGAGATTTTCCATTGTTATATACAATGCAATCCTTTGATATTTCTGTACTTCAGTTAACTCATCCCGTGGAAGATATTTATTTTCGCAGTACAGCAGATGGTCAAGACGTTCGCAGCTATAATCTAAATACGAAGGTTCACTGCCGTATGTACAGAAGTCCGCCACTGCGCCTTGTTCTTGGCTAGTTCCTCCAGACAAATTCCAGGGATGGTTCATTAAAATAGGCCACGACCGCTTTTTTTCACATCCTTTTCAATTCATTATTCGCCATATAGTCTGAGCTACTGAAAAAGCATCGTTAAATAAACCATAATTATGAAGATTTCTGTCTTCATACTCACCGCTGTGAAAACCCCAAATCATAAAAACCATAATTAATTAAAATACGACACTTAAACTACAAATGAAGTCCCCTTGGGTAATCATCCGCGCCAACCGTTTCGGAGGCCTGTTTACTTTCTGTCGTCATGGTGGATTTTACTTAAACTGCATGAGCGTGTGCTGATTCTCCAGTATTTAAGTTCCATCAATTCAGGCGCTATTCCGTGACAAACCTAATTGAACACACATTTTACATTAAATATAATAATTATTTGTTGTGCTAGGTTTTGTGTTTGTGAAAGAAAGATTAAAATCGTGAGTAAGGATTAGCGGTGCACTGTGTACGAGATGAGCTCCAAAATTAAGTTTCGTTTCGTTTTACTGTAAAACGTGTATTACTAACAATACAGTTCACCAATTTTATTGACTTTAGTTTATTCCCCTATAAATTGACAAATCAGACTTATCTGGGCACTTTTAGGAAACTCTTACTATTTAAACTAAGTGCGCATAATAAATAATAATAAAAATTTCCCGACTTCTATGGAACCTAAATATTTGCTAACGCGTGTTGTTTACTTTTACGGTAAATTTTAATGTGTATTCTGAGATGTGTCGTTACCCAAATAAAAACCACTTTTAACCCTTTTTGGGTAATTTATCCAGGTTTCGGGAGCATTGTGTTAGTGTTTAGCTTAATCTCAGAGTCCTCTCTGACCATCTGATCCATATTCTATTTATTTTGAATGAGTTAATAATTTATTTTAGTTATAGCCACGGTGGTCTAGCGGTTAGAACGCTGGCCTTGTAATCCTGGGGTCTCGGGTTCGAATTTATAACTTGTGTTGGGCAAGGCCGTGGTCTAGGCAACACGGAGTTTTTCTCCGTGGCATCCCAACAATTACTCATTACTCCATACACACAGAAGAAGGCAATGGCAAACCCCTTCTGGATCATCTGCCAAGAACGTATATGAACAGGTCCCAGTCCGAGAAAAGGATGGAAGGATCCTGTTCATATGGACCTGTCGTCAGACAGAACACTAAATAATAATAATAATAATAGCTCAGTAGAAACTTGGGCCAAATGATCAGAGGGGATGCTGAGTTCAAGCTACGCCTTACGAACAGGAGGACGGCCTGTGCCTGATGTGGTCTTGAAATCCACTCCCCGAAGACCATAGGAAACCTTTGCCACATGTTTTATGTGATTTTTACTGTTGATGTCCTGATGGCACTTAAAAGAGCTGGTTCCTCTGTTATTGCAAGTCTCGATTATTGTTATTATATATTTTACTTATGTTTCGTTTTCTTATTTGTTTTCCCTGTCCTCATTCCTCAATTTGTATTTTGTCTAAAGATCCCATATTGGCTCCGTTGTTGTCTGTTATCACCTATTTCCGTCTCCCTCCCCTCATCTGTCTCGCCAAGTTTTGTGGTAATACTGGATTTTAATGCATACATTTTTCTGTATGTCTTTTAATTAGTTGCGAAGTGATGTGCGGATTTTCGGGAATTTTTTTACTAAAAATAATGAAGTAAGTACCTTTGTATTTAAGCTGCTAATATAATAGAAAATGTATTATAGTAGCTTCTTATTCTTAAACAAACGTACAAACAAACCTAAACAACCCCCCCTCCCCCAATTCGAACATTCTCGTACGTTCTTATCCACACGTAACACGGTGTATTAGTCTCAAAAAGAAATGGCGGCTGTTGGCAAGAGACCGGTGTTATTGTGTTCGTCTTGCTGTACTACGAAGATCCTTACCTTCTATCTCTGGACCTCTTCTGTGTCCCTGTACCTTTAATCGTCCTATACAGGGACATCATCTTGATACAGAATTTTGATCACAAGAAACAACCTGAATTTCACTATCGACAAAATTTAAACACACTCACTTCACTAAAACACACAAACACTCAAAACAGAACACTGCTCATTAATTAACCTTTGATATAGTCACTTTGACACTCTTATGCACAATATGTCTTTTAATTAGTTGCGAAGTGATGTGCGGATTTTCGGGAATTTTTTTACTAAAAATAATGAAGTAAGTACCTTTGATCACAAATTTGATTATTCAACGAAATGACCAAAACAGTGTGAATAATTGCATGTGAAACATAATTTAAATCATTATATTATTTGTTTACGATGTTATTTAAAAATATTGGCACTAATGGAAACGCACATTGGGTAGTTGCTATGGATACGAAACTAAGAAAGCGACAACAGACTTCACTGGACTGCCTTGAGACTTTGCACTTCTCACTTATTGCACTGATACTGATGGTTGTGGAATTATCCTTCTGCAGTTTTTAGAATGATTTTTTTAGAAAACTAATAGCTTCTCTACCCACACATTTTCCCCCACTCTCTACCCCCACTCTTACGTTCAGACCAACTTTCGCTTATGTTCATATCTGCCTCCAGGTACGTCGTGGCCCTAATACTTCAGTAATGTTAGTTGGCATTAATATAATAGAAGACACTGACTTACTAAGGAGAGTCCCGTTAAACGATCAGTTACAAAAACCTCATGTTTGGTTGTAGTGAGGCTTCTTATTCAAAGTTGCAAAATTGTTCAGGAATTTAATATTTACTATTAAACTAGCAGTATGTCCGTAATGTTACGGAGGGAAATTCGACAAATGCTCTCATCTCTTATTAGTCTTTATTGACCAAAGGCGAAAAAAAAGTTGAATATCACAGAAAGAAGTATCATTCTTAAACCGAAAATTTACTAAGGAGAGTCCCGTTAAACGATCAGTTACAAAAACCTCATGTTTGGTTGTAGTGAGGTTTCTTATTCAAAGTTGCAAAATTGTTTAGGAATTATTAGTACTTTTTAATATTTACTATTAAACTAGCAGTATGTCCGCAGTGTTATGGATGGAAATTCGATAAATGCTTTCATCTCTTATTAGTCTTTATTGAACAAAGGCGAAAAAAAACTTTGAATATCACAGAAAGAAGTATCATTCTTAAACCGAACACATTCGAAATTAACAACTGTGCCTGGTTTCCGAGCTGGAAGCGTCCTGACCAGGACTCGAACTGAGGACAATTTTCTGGAGTTCTGACCTTTCTGTGTTCTCTTCCTGATATCATACCCCAAATTTAATGCAATCGATTTACCCGTTCTCGAGCTACAAGCGAACACGCACACAATTTCAATTTCATATGTCAGATGAAAGGACTTTGTGTGGGCTGTTTTCAGCTGCAGGCTTGTTGCAGCTTTTAGTTCCTCCTTTATTACCGCCTTGATGTTAGTCATCATGGCATCCAGTTTGGACTGTACCTGTAATAACAGCTTTTCTGTTATTTTTTCTTCTATCTCAGTCATCTTTATTATTTTCGGCTTGCAATCCGAGCATAACCATGTCAGCTTGCAGTTCTTTCTTTTTGCTATATCAAATTCCCCTCTGGTGAGGCCGCTGCAGTCGCACGTTTCGTTTCAGGCAGTGCCAGTTTTAAATTGGCTAAAAATTCCAAAGAGACGGACGGAATCACAATCAACTGAGTTATCTTTGGTCATGGTACCTAATACTGACGTCTATGCTCTTTGCTTGTGGCATCTTGCTATACCTATTGAATATGGTACCCTTCCCCTCACGTAAGTCACTTCAGTGCCCGAGCGTCTTTGTCCGGTTGCGTCACGCGCCGAACCATGTTCTTCCTACTCTCTCTTCGTATGTCACATTCAAACAGCAGTTACGTGACAGAAGCGATTGCTGACGTGAGATCTGAACAAAACTGTGAAGCACTGAGACACACAAAAACAATATAATCAGACAGAATAACCGTATTTTAACGGCAAAGATTCTAAAGTGCCGCACCACGATGGTGTACAGGGGGCGTGGAGATACACGTTCATTCATTCTTAACCTCGGTATTGTATAAAGGTTACGTTACTTCATGCTTCCCCCACTTTTACTGACTTCATCGAATCGTCTCTCCCGCGTCTCCTTGTTTTTTCTCTCGTAATCCTGTGGGACCATGAACACCTGTCTGCACCCGTCCTGAAGCCATTCACGTCTTCCTGCCTCTTCCCTAACCTTGGGAGTAAACGGGTAAAAAGTTGGGAAACCGGGAAGAAGTGGGAAGGACGTAACATTTTGAAAACATGATATTTTTATTAAGCAGACAACTATCGTCGATTACGATGCCAATTTCCCACGTGTGATGGTTAACTTCTATTAACAGTAATTATAAAAGATTAGTTAATTGATGTGCCGTGTATCAGTATACGAGTCACACTTACAAGTCGGTACATTTTACTGACAGAATTAAGTATCTTTCAATTAGAACAGAGAATATTGCAGCAACAAGTAGTAACAGACGAATGGAAATAGCGGAGTCCAGTTAGCAATTTACGAGCCGGTTTAGCCAAGCAAACCCACTAACACAGATACCGCCGTCTCCAAGTTGGTTTGTTTCGAGGACTAGAAGTCGACAAAAATGCAGTCACTGGTCGTAACTGTAAGTCCTTTCATGACCTCACCATTCTGTGCCTATTGAAACTCAATTTTTATTTTGTAAGATTTGAGGTTTTCACAACAATAAATATTGAAGATTTCTGCCTTCCGGTGTTTGCCTCCGTCATCAGAGCGATTCGCAGGCAGTATGACCTCCGAAACGTTGGTTAACATCGACCAGACTACACAGCGTAACAACCCAGAAGACAGAAATCTGCATACTCATCGCCCTGATGACGGAGGCAGTATGACCTCTGAATCGTTGGTTAACATCGACCAGACTACACAGCGTAACAACCCAGAAGACAGAAATCTGCATACTCATCGCCCTGATGACGGAGGCAGTATGACCTCTGAATCGTTGGTTAACATCGACCAGACTACACAGCGTAACAACCCAGAAGACAGAAATCTGCATACTCATCGCCCTGATGACGGAGGCAGTATGACCTCTGAATCGTTGGTTAACATCGACCAGACTACACAGCGTAACAACCCAGAAGACAGAAATCTTCAATGTTTATTATTTAACACCAGTTTTTGTTCGGGCATTAGCAGGTTCTACAACTATGATTCCGCTTAATTCTCGTTGCGTTGTAAATCTGACAAGTGTAAAAAGTATATTTCACGTTGGTAAACATATACACCCACATTTTTTTATTTAGTCTGTACATTTCCGTCACATCAAACAGGCGTTGTACGCTGCTATGAGCCTAACATAGACCCTATCAAAATACGTGGCATATACAATTTACAGATCTTAATGAGAACTATGCTTTTCACTTACGTCACATATTTTTTGACGAAACATGTGCTTATGGTACCATGATGTCCCTGTTTTATTCAGTATGTCCCCTCTAAGATGTTGAATCAACTGACCGATTTCCACAAAACTTCGTATCATAATTAACACCATTACAACGCCCATACTAACATCATGTGTTTATGATTAACAATTTTATTTTAAGCTTCCAAGCACCCAACCTGTGCGTAAACTGTCAATAGTTTATTTAAATTTATATTTGAAAGAAAATTTTTGACTTTTAATTGCTAAGATACAGAAGGTTTCCATTTCACGCAGACCGCCACAGGCCAGTTGTGTATAGGAATGTAAAATGACGGAAATATCGTTTTAAAAGCATCGATACAATCGACGTCACATTAATTATTTGCGTCTGTACACTCGAATTTGGCGCAGAAATAAACTGAATTTTACGTTCGCGCAAGTTTAATTTTAGGAATGCTCTCTGTGTCACTAGAAAGAAGTGCGTTATGACATTTCGAAAAGGTCTGTCCTGGCTCATCTTAACTAAACACCGCCATGACTAATAGGCCACGTTTTCGTTTCACCTGGATGATAATTCGCAACGTTTATAGACAGACGCTTTGTGGATCCACTGCAGCCTTGAGAGTCTGCGTGGTACAAGAGATCCTGTTAGATCATCTCAGCTGGGTAAAAACACTGCCGGGTCATTGGTGTCAAGTCGTATAAAGCGCCAACCCAGTCCTTACAGAATGTGAAAGTAAATCCGATCTGTTTCACAGCAATAGACGTGTTTGGTGCAGAAAGGGTTTAACTCCATTTTTATAAAACTAAGAACGAGAATAAACTATCTGGTAAAGATTGACCTACGTTTCTAATAAATCTGACAAGTGTAAAAAGTATATTTCACGTTGGTAAACATATACACCCACATTTTTTTATTTAGTCTGTACATTTCCGTCACATCAAACAGGCGTTGTACGCTGCTATGAGCCTAACATAGACCCTATCAAAATACGTGGCATATACAATTTACAGATCTTAATGAGAACTATGCTTTTCACTTACGTCACATATTTTTTGACGAAACATGTGCTTATGGTACCATGATGTCCCTGTTTTATTCAGTATGTCCCCTCTAAGATGTTGAATCAACTGACCGATTTCCACAAAACTTCGTATCATAATTAACACCATTACAACGCCCATACTAACATCATGTGTTTATGATTAACAATTTTATTTTAAGCTTCCAAGCACCCAACCTGTGCGTAAACTGTCAATAGTTTATTTAAATTTATATTTGAAAGAAAATTTTTGACTTTTAATTGCTAAGATACAGAAGGTTTCCATTTCACGCAGACCGCCACAGGCCAGTTGTGTATAGGAATGTAAAATGACGGAAATATCGTTTTAAAAGCATCGATACAATCGACGTCACATTAATTATTTGCGTCTGTACACTCGAATTTGGCGCAGAAATAAACTGAATTTTACGTTCGCGCAAGTTTAATTTTAGGAATGCTCTCTGTGTCACTAGAAAGAAGTGCGTTATGACATTTCGAAAAGGTCTGTCCTGGCTCATCTTAACTAAACACCGCCATGACTAATAGGCCACGTTTTCGTTTCACCTGGATGATAATTCGCAACGTTTATAGACAGACGCTTTGTGGATCCACTGCAGCCTTGAGAGTCTGCGTGGTACAAGAGATCCTGTTAGATCATCTCAGCTGGGTAAAAACACTGCCGGGTCATTGGTGTCAAGTCGTATAAAGCGCCAACCCAGTCCTTACAGAATGTGAAAGTAAATCCGATCTGTTTCACAGCAATAGACGTGTTTGGTGCAGAAAGGGTTTAACTCCATTTTTATAAAACTAAGAACGAGAATAAACTATCTGGTAAAGATTGACCTACGTTTCTAAAGGTGCTTGCTGCCTTCAACATCAGGGCGATGAAAAGACTCTAGTCTTTGTATTGGATTCATATTATTCTTCTATCAAGTAGTCTTGGGTGGTTTAGTGAATAAAATTGTTTGAAAACTATAATTCCTGCGTTATTCGTGGAGTTATTCCCTTTTTGCAGGAAAAGATTTTACATTTTATAGCCGCATTTTTTTCTTCGAAACTCCACAACTACAAACAGAGACAGATTCGTTAGAACTCATCAGCGATGTGAAATAATTCTGTGCCAACATTTGTACCTACTCTCAGCAGCCATTGTGTTTGTATTTGTTTCTTTAATCATTCATCAGCGAATCCGGATACAGCAAAATAAACTATTATTTAACTAAAAATTTTGCCAGATGCAGAATCTGGTCCAACATTCGAACATTAACAGAGAAAATTACAAATACTAATTTATGAAGGGCTACCAACCGAGAATTAACTATTTAAATATTTCTTCGAAACTGAGCTCGAATGTGGACTGGATTCAAGTGGCAAGTTTATGTGGGCATTACAATGAATTTTCAGAACCAGTAAAAGTATATAACCTCTTTACGAGTTAAGCAACTATAATCTTTTAAAGAAATACCTCGTGTCAAAAGTTTGTGTTAGCTTAAAATATTACATATTTTCAGTAATTATGAATAATAATTCAGTAAGAGATGAGTTACATGTGATCACTATCTCCACACTTGTCTGGGTGGACTGAAAAATATTATGAATCAGAATGGCTGCTATCTGGACAGACATTCGAAATCAGGATCCTCTGAATACAACGCAAACTACTACACTGCAACATTTGGATAGACTGAATATTCTGTCATTTAACGATGCTTAATCAATGTAATTGATGTGTCGAATGACAGGATGATTATGGATGTCAGACTAGGAAAGAAATGACGATTATGTGTTTTACGGGATTATCTCGGTATATGTCTTGAGGGAATGCATAGAGCTCCGAAAAGATTCATTCGTAATCGACTGTCTCCAGGCCGAAACCAGGACCTCCCGAATACAAAGAAGAATTAACAACTAAAATGATCAGTTATCTCAATATAGAAGGCATAGAGAAATAGTTCGTCTGAAGGATCCGTAACGAAGCTTTGAATTTGGTGACGTTGCGGGGAAGGGTGAGGTGTATAAATCATCGTTGCTGGCAGAAAGATATAATTTCATTGTAGTGAACAATACGGAACGACGTATTGAAAATATAATGTCTCTTGTAACCTTGACAACGGCTAACAGTGAAATCCTAATAATGGACTTACAAGTCATTATTCAGACTAATCTAACACACGCCTTCACCGAAGAATGTATACGGGGATAATAGAGTTGGTACATTGAAGTAGGATCCTATATGAAATGTCAGGAGATAGTTCCCAGTTCCTTGTAATAATGAGAAAGGGAAAGGTCTACCCACCCTTGGCATGCTCGACGGCAAGGTCGTACACAGTCTCGTTATGTGGGTCATCATCCGAGATTCGTGCACTGCTGGTCGTTACGTACGTACGAGGACTGTGCAGTTACTTAAGGAACGCACGACCAAAACCGAGCACACTGCAGGACCTGTAAAGCTCTAAGTACCCTTTTTGTAGCTTAGATGCGTCATGTTTGTGTTGAACTAAGTATGTATTTATTATTCCTGTCTATACACAAACTTAATTTTAACAACAACATTTTAAAATTAAGTTTGTGTATAGACAGGAATAATAAATACATTCTAAGTACCCTGTTTGAATCTCGATCGAAATTAATGTTTTTTGGGATGTTTCGTTGTGTGGTCTCATAGAAATTGACCGACGTTTCAGAGGTGCTTACTGCCGTCATTATCAGCACGATGAATACGATTAAGGCTCTGATAATGGAATCTTCGTAACGCGAGGACTGACTGTATTTATTTTTATTTATTAATTTCTATACTAGATTGAACCGGGCACACTTTTAATTCTAAACTTTCTGCTAACCAGTAAGTCACGCCGCTGGCTTATCGGTAATCTGTATCTGTAATAAAAGTAATAAAAGTCGAAGATAGGGCACAGCCAATGTCGGGCACTGGGAAAGTGTTAAAGGGGATATTTGTCTGTAAGATAATCTCGTAGGTCTAAAAGTAACTCACTGTTAATTTATCTTTCTTTGTATTAAAATATTCTCCTCGTCAATTTATTCTCAGACATCTATTCATATTGTTGCTTAATGGTGAGAGACTAATTTTCACACCCTTTTTGACCTAAAGCTAATAAAGCAATAACGTAAATACTTTCAAAGTTTTTAGAGCAAGCGCCTTTTTGCACAAAACCGTTTATTTGTAGCTGGCAATGAAGATACTTGGAAATGCTGTGATTTCACCTGCGTGTAGAAATTTAGAACAGAAGTAGGTCAATCGGACATTCTTTGACAAGGATTAGCACATTTCTGGAATCACCCCTCTGTCCAGTGAATCATCTAATGGCTGCATGCCACACTTTCACTTTCATCTGTATGGACCAACAGCAAGGCTCACGTTTCAATCGCTTATAGCCATTAGATCTGCGTGTGCAATCGGGCAGGTTTTCTGACTGATCAAGTTCTCAGAAATGATACTTGATGACAAAATGTTCCGTTTTTTCTAGTGATACAACCATCAGGCAGTTTTTAAATTAGTAATAAAGGAGATAAAGAAAAGAAAGAGATGAAGGAATGTAAGAGATAAGGTGAGTAACAGACAAAGATACAAATTAATTGTTTCATGGATTTCAGCGAGCCTTCACTGTGTGAATGGAATATAAGATGATGTTAAGAAAACAAATAATGCTGCGGTTATTGAAGAAAGACAGGAAGGAGGAAATAATAAAAAAGGAAATAAGTGAAGGAAGTATGAAAGAAAGAAAATGAATTAATCACCAAGGTAGCAAGGTGGAAACTAGAGAAGAAAATATAAAATGAGGAAGACGGAAAAACAAATACGATGAACTCAGACTCTTTCATTATCGGAAAATCGCAGTGTTTAGAAACCCGTTACAGTTTTTATCATTCTTTTTCTTTTTCGAACAAGGTAGTAATAAGTAGGACTAGAGGTTCTCACGGCGGCAAGTACGAAGACGACTGTCTTCTGGGTTGTAGCGCCATTATAGAAGTTCTCCCGATCCCCAATACACAATTTGGCTCAATATCTGATTGAGGATTTCAGTTTGGATGGTGTTTTGAAGGATGAATGAAACCTATCCTGCATCACATAACTAACCGCATAGAAAATCGTAAACTCTACGTTTTATTTTGGAAATATCCGATTCGAATCTCGTCCGTTTTACCTGTTATTTCCACAGAATTTTTCCTGATTTTCCTTATCTTAACTGGACTAATTATACAATAGTATTTTGAAAAATATCTCGACCGCTTACTAACATACCCTTACACATTTGTCCTTCATGATCACCTTTTCATCCATACACTGTTAAACCTGTACAGGTGATACTAAATTGTTAAATTACCGTACTGTTTGTGTTTTTTAAACTCGCTAAGCTAATAAGGCCTTAATTCAGTTCGTATTTCGCCTGAATTCCGTCATCAGGGTACTGGAATGGTTTCTTCACTTTTCGCGGATATGTAACTTCCGCCCGACGGGGATGTAGGGCTCTCCTGCTGTAAGGCAGAATCTGGAATGCGCACTGTCACTCCCAGCAACCGCTGTGTGGGCGGAAGGAGGATTCCTAACCACGTAACTGCCATTTGAGTATGTGAAACTGCTGTGGCTAGAGTTCACTTTTTGCTTTCATCACAAGGAGCGTGTTCACAACGAAAAATCCCGCAGTCAGTAAGTCAACATGTTTAATTTTCAAATCTACGTAGCATTTTTTTTAAAAATAAAATTTGGTCAGTTGGATCTACAGTGGAAGTTGTTGGGCGAAATCTGTCGCCCATGTCCGTCCGCTTTAATCACTGATGTACGTGAAGATTCGATCGATTTTCCATGTATAAAGATAGAAAATAAAACATTTCCCATTTAATTTCAAATAGAAAAATCGTTCTTTGTGAGTTAGAATACAACACTGAGTCAGTGAATGTTTATTACTGATACCTAATGGGTAAGTTAAAATGTATTTCTTCTTGTATTTATCGTGATTCGTACGATGTAATATTTAAATCTGCAATGAATATCGTAAATGCCTTGGAGACCAGGATGATAAATTGAGAAGAATTAATACGACGTTCTTAAACATTGTATAATTATGAACTTCATAGTTAATAATCTTCACCAGTTACTATTATGGTGAACAAACAAAGAAAAGTGAGATGGGGAGATGAAAAATATACCTACACACATTTTAGTCAGAAAACCTGAAATTAAGATGCCATTGGGGAGACCTAGGCATTGATGGGAGAATAATATTAGAACTAGTTCTAAAGAAATGAAATGTAAATTCGGACTGGATTAATCTGGCTCAAAATAGGGCCTAGTGACGGGCTGTTGTGAACATGATAATTAATCTTCGGGTTTCACAAATGACGAAGAACTTTCAGTGAGCGACTAGAAGCTTCTGAAGAACGATTTTGTCCATGGAGTTGGTGAAAAGTAGAACTTATGACCATGTGATGTATAATGTCAATTTCTAGTTCATGAAGAACAGACTTTTAGGGTTATCTGCTTTAATTAATACGACGGCCTACGAGGGATCCGAAAACACGAAAATCGCATTTGGAAAGTCAATGTGTTTTTTGGTTTTTTTTGGTTTTTTTCACACGTACGAGCCTCAAATCCTGGCTTACGTTTTTTTTATTGGGATGCGTATATTGACTTTTGACGCTATCAGACGACAACGAAGTATTGTGGGACGCATACTACAAAGGAAATTGTAGTGTATTACCTTGCCCTTTGTGGGCGAGTGAAAAGAACTTGCTTGTCATTGCAGAAAGCACAGAAGGGGCGAATGAAGGTTGCTTCAACCTTTGCCGTTGGTCAACCAACTTTCCTTCCCTGAGACTGGCGCATGTGTAACACACGGGTGTAGAAATTTCTTAATAATATCATCTCAGTGGTGAACTCGTTCTGGTTTTTGGTACGACGGAGGTCGTCCGAGTTTCGCGTGGGTCGCTTGTTACCCTCGTAGCCCTTCCTCGCGTTACGAACACAGGGTGAGGCGACGAGAATTCCAAAGTGGTGACAGCAGACAATATGTGGACACATATCACGAAGTAGGTTCGATCCAATAAAGAGAGAGGTACGATTCTTTGTTGATGTAGTGCATTTTATGATTCCGAATTTTTACACCTTCTAGGTTTAATTTAAACGTAGCAGTGTGTATGAAGCAGACGAAATTCCATAGGGAATGATTTTGTCGTATTGTAATCCTTTTGCTTTATTTGTTGTAACTTTAACCCTTTTCCTCTTTTCCCGTATTTCTTTCACATCCCTTCTCAGTCTCATTCTCCTCAGCCCTCTTCACCCTTCTTAACTATTGTTCTTTCTTATCAGTTCTCACATGACATTAATTTTCTACCTTAATTTTTTAAAATTTCCATTTCTTATGTGATAGGGAGGGGAGCGATTCTTTGTTTTGTACACAAAGTAATTAAACCTCAGGAAATTCCTAGCTTTTATTAAATTGTTTAACACCAGTTGCGTACCGCAAATAAGGAATTAATCTTCCTGCTCTAACCGCCTACCGGGTCTAACAGATGTGATATTTTCTATTTAGCCTAGCACTACAATTCTCTAAGGATACTTTATTTTGGTCGAACCTGTAAAATCAAATACGAACAGGGTTACAATGGTGGGAACTTCAAAAGGTTCAATAAAGTGTGTGTACTTACATCCATTCTGGCTCGACTGGCACGAGATGGTCATGGACTCTGCCCTGGGGCTCCTGGAAGTACATCAACATGCGAGGTCTCTCCTCTTTGCAGGTGATGTTCAGATGTTCCTCTTGCTGAGAATCGACGCACTTTAAACCACCACGTTCCATAATGAGCACACACTTCAAATTTTCTTCACTACACATGTTTATAAGTTACTGGTTTCGTCTTCAGATTTAACTGGGTACACTTATGTTGTGAATATTGAACACATCAGGACATCCTTTGAAGCCAAAGCTCGTCTAAATATTATTTGAGAATTTAGTCCCTACCCCAAATAAAACATAACTCTTCATCATTATAAAGATCAGGTAGATGTTGCTAAACAAGCAAATACAGAAAATATCAAAGGAGTACTTCGTGTTTATGCAAAACTACATATTCTCTTCAACCACAAACTACTGCCGCCCTGATCTGATTCCGAATTGATTTATAAAGTATTTATTTCAAGTAGTCTTCTGTAAATTACTTTCTTCTTAGCACTAAGTAAATATAATCAAAGAAATATATGCATCGTCTTAAAATGCGATTCATCTACACTCTTTTTCACATTGATAAAACACAAAATCCACATGCCAACCGCATGTAATGATAGAAAAGCGGATCTTGAAGTCCACACATCGTCTCCCACATGAATCACATTTCGTCTTGTTCAGCAAGACTTCTGTTGAGTGTCTTTGTGAGCTGTTACTTGTATCGATGGTTCTATACAATCAAAATATGAAAAGTGAGTAGTTCTGAAATGTGTTTCTAAACAGCACCACGGTGGGATGTGTTCTGTATCACTTCGGTGTTGGCAACAGAAACTGGTTTTGTAGTCTTCTTACAAATCACTCGACATTGTAGTTGGTACGTGGCTTCGTTCTGAAATAAGAAGATAATTGTTGTTATAACCGTTTTTCTGAAGTATAGTGTTAATAATTCTAAAACAGATACTATAAGAACTTTTAAGGAAATAATTTCAACCTGTGGTTAGATTAGTTACACTTGTAGTTGAAGGGATCTGTACAATAACGATAAATTCTCGTTTTACAAGCATAAAACATACAAATAAGAACTCAATACCTTGAGTAAACTTATGTCGAAGCAGCCCTTATAGCTACTACAAATGGCAAAATTTATACTTTTTGTACCAAAATGACCGTTATCATTAAGAAATATAAATAGCCATTCTGCAAGAGATCCTTTAAGTTGTCCTTGCTTCTGAACTGATTTGTCAGTTCATCATTAGTTCCGTATTACTAATTAAAATATTTTTTTCGTAATTTTAGACAATAGCGTCTAATTTTTTGAAGACTAAACATCATTAGGAACACGCTGAGAATTCTAAATCATGAAATATGTCATGTCTACGATCATAAATCTGCTTGATTCGTAGTACATTCGTGATAAGACTCCTTGGACTGAGGATGAGCAAGATGAATCAATTGCGGATAAACAGCCTAATGATGACCCTAAAAGGATTCGAACCCGTTATCTTAGCATGCGACCGAGGCCGTGGTCCATCAGAGATTGGTGAAGCCAAGTTCAGTTAATTGTGCAGACTGCCGCATCCATTTTGTTCTAACGGTTACTGAAGATGTATTTTCTCATTACTCCGGTCACGTGTTTTATTTTTCTCATTTCTTTGCTGGGTCGCCCTCTTCAGCCTCTGCTTCCCCCTTCTAGATAATGAGCCCATCAATCTAACGCCCGGCTCTGTAACTTTCAGTTCTAATGAAAGTTCCTTTCCCCTATTTAAGTTTCATAAATGTCTTCTCATCGTTCTTATAATCCTCTAACGTCATACTCTGTTAAGGGTTATACGGCATGGGTTTTATTTCAGTGTTTTGGTGCGAAATATAAAACATAACTACTGTTATTCCTGTTGACTGAATGAATCTACTATTTTAAGTCGGTTGGCCGGAGGGCATTTTGAACTAAATTAATTCCATGGAAGAGAATTCCTGTAGATAAGTTGACAGTACTCTCAGCCACTAAAGAAATTCCTTGCCTTTTATGGAACCAGAACATTCTTTATAAGAGTCCGCTATTATTCCCTATTCTCATCCAGATGAATCTATTCCATACACGTCCGCCCTGTTGCACTAATATCCCTTATGTCTACGCCTACGTCTTCCGAGTCGTCTCTTCCTTTCAACGTCCCTTCCAAAAGTATGTAACCATTTTTCATATTCCTATGCGCGCTACACTCGCTCCCCATCTTATTCTCCTTTATCTGATAATCCTAATATTATATATCGAAGACCAAAGTATGACGGTTCTCATTATACACTTTTCTCTATCTTCATGTCGCTCCATCCTCTTCGACTCAAATATTTTCCTTAGCACCCTATTCTCAAACACCATCAATCTATGTTTTTTTCTCATTTAATCTGAAAAGCCAAGTTTCGCACACGTAGAAAACAACAGGTAAAATGTGTTTTATGTAACATTATTAAATTATTCAAACAGAAGTGGTTAATGCTACTGAGTTATCTTCTGAAGGAAAGAATCAGGGTTTAAGACTCTTAGCCGGATAAGCACTCTTACCCAAAAGAAAAGAAGTACTGAAATATCCAGCCAGTATTACACATGATATTATGTAAAGACCGTGTAGACGTAATTGGTGAAGACAGGTGGCTGAAGATAGTCTGGAATTGTGCGCTTATTTGGCGACTTTGGGAATATAATTTTCAGGCCGGCAGGTATTAAGTAACGTAAGTTGTAAAACCAATAGAAAAAAAAATATTACGAGCACTGGAAGTTAAAACGAATAAATATTAGCCCTTCTGAGCCCTACACTGCAACTTAACCAACAGTATCTGAAGATGGCTGTCTTCTTGGTTGTAGTCTTGTAGACGCTGATCGACGTTTCAAACGTGATTATTGCCCGCATCAACAGGATCCATCACCCTATTGTTAAAGACAGAAAATTCCTCTGAATCGTTGGTCAGTGTCTAAAAGACTACAGGGAGAAGTAACCCACAAGACGCCATCTTCATACTCGTCGCTGTGAGAACATAAAATCTCAAGAGCTAGTAGTTTAATAGGCTAATTGTTCTTGTAACCTACACGTAATTTCTGTACAACAGAATTTTGTTCGAATTTCAACTCTTTTGATAAAATTATGTTGAAGGTCTGAAAACTGGTCAACCGAGCTTTCCGACAGTCACATGCGGTCCCCGGACCATTAACTCTGATTACGTCATCATCTGGAATTCTTATAACGCAGTTGCGTAAATTCATAATGAATGCCTCTGGACAGGACAAGACTGGACAGGAATTCTATTAAGTAAGGAATTTATTTTCATCAGATTATAACCTGACGTGTTTATTACAAGAATATTATTTTTAGTTTACACGTTTGAAGACACATGTTCGTAGTCCTTGGATTCAATGCGTTACACAGAATGGCACTGCAGGTTAAAAATCGGCAACATCACCGCTGGTTTTATTTCTTGCATCAAAATTCCAAGGTGCGATGTACTAGAACAAGACCAGAATGGCTTCGCCTTCTTCCTTCGTACTTATTTTCATTTATCTTTTCACACACGAAGAATCGAATTCTCTTTTGCAGTCAGTTTTGAGTCCTGAAAACAGATCTGAGATTTTCGAAAGAATAAACTTTTTTTCTTTCAGAATCCGAAGTTAAACGCTTGTAGATCGATCACGTAACTTTTTCGCCTATTTCGAATCATACATACAGCTCTCCATGTCCATTCCTTTATTTACGTCCTATTTCTTTTTTATTTAATTTTATTTTCTCCCAATCCTTCTGTCTTTCCTTTTGTTCTCCTTTCCATCGTGTATGACTCCCAAGCGGTCTTAACCTTTGAGGTTTTCCTTCCATATGTCTTAGTTCACCCTGCCTGCTACATGTCGCTCCCACCTCACCTTCCTTTACGTGTCCAACCTCAGCTAAAACAAAGCTCATCATCATTTAATTTTTTCAGGTCTTTATTAGACTTACTTGGTTAAATTTGTGTTATAACTTTTGTTTTAATTGTTAAATTCTTGCTAAGCCGCGTCCAGTCACAACGCACCGTTAGTCAGACTTCATCTGTTCCCCCTGATGTTTCAGACCGGATGAATAAAATCTGTTCATCACACCTTTACCCCCTACCACCTGTTTTATTCGGTCATCTTCAGTGGTTACTCCACATAATTAGACCTATGAGGGATCGTTAATTCTCACCCTGACAGTCCGAGCCTCCCACCAGGATGGAGCAGCGTAATCGGAACCCCCATCCATTCTACAAACCACCTTTAATCATTCAAACCAGGAGAGCAATGCCCTCTTTGACAGGAAGCAAAATCAGAAGAAGAAAAACAAAACAAATAAAACCATGAATTATTACCTGAATTTTAAGAAACGTCGCCGGTCTTAATTAACCATCATATTTAAGCACTCCTTCATCAAACTAAGTACGCACACCAAGTAACTCCATGGGACAGGTTCTTACTTCTGAAGCTGAGAGTGGCTAGGCTAGCCAAGAAATGTTAATCTTGTATGGAACCCAGAAGTTCGCTATCGTGTTCGCAAGAGCCCTCCGCTGGATCCGTGAATTTAGTCCATACCCTATTATATTAAGACCACTTTAATATTATCTCCATCTACCGAGATTTTCTATCTCGACTTGTTGTGCCTTCCCGACTCACTTTTATTGATTTCATCATTAATAATTAAGATTTGTTAAAAGGTAAACATTAGAACATCCTCAATGTGCAGTTTTCTTCAGATTCTTAGTTCCTCCCTCTTAGGTCCAAATATTCTATGTAGAGAATGTCAGATTCCATCGGTCTAGCTCCAGTTGTTCATTAATTATCGCTATAAAACGGAAAGGACGTTTTACTTTCCACCGAAAAACTCACTGCAAAAAAGTGACATATTCTATACCATACATCATCAAGGATCTTATATGAAGTTGCCACTCTCACCTCACAAGTTTGCGCTTCATCTATATTGTTATTACCGACTGTAGAAAATAAATATTTCTGTATTACAGTAGCCTAATTTTCAATGGCATAACGTTCATATAAAATTTCTTAAAAAATGTGTAAATTTGTTCAGAACTTGAAAGGACACGTACAAACAAAATGGAGGTCTTAGAAGCTTACTTCTTTCCATAGAGGAAAGTACTCTACAAATAACAATTAAATCAAGATTTATAGCAAAATATAAAATAATTTTACCTTGTACTGCGGTTAAGTGGGGTTTCCCAATATTTCTT
>NW_019059701.1:511174-556765 GCF_000696155.1 Zootermopsis nevadensis | reverse complement strand
TACACAAAACAGTCGCTGTTCATTCTTCATTTGATCACGGACACAATGTTCAACATCGCTGACGAACAGCAGACGACGTTAAGTAGAAACTGAAGAAGAACTGTTTGACACACAAAAGAATATTCAAGGCGCGCAACGCCCGATCGACATTTAATTCACGTATATGCAACGACGCAACACAAAACCCGCTTACAGATGGCACTGGTCCGGTCGCCACGCGATTGTTGGCATTCACCATTCACAAGATGAAAGTGAAAACCAAGGCTGCACAACACAACAAGAAAAGAAATTTGCTTTTCTCACATAGAAATGTTTCGAGATCACGATAAATTATAATAAACTCTATAACAAATTAAATACGGACAGAGATCTAGACGTTACGATAATAACTCAAATGACGCATGACTGCGAATATAGTTTAAACAAATTACTGACAGGCGCCTTCGAATTGCCGTGGTAACTGTGATGAAACGCGTTTGTGACTGCCTTGTAGTTTGGGTATCGCACTACAAGAAACTGTATACATAACCTATTTTATCAATGTTGCATAAATTAATTTATTCCCCCTTCCTCAACCATTTGCTTAAAATGTATGTTCTAAGATTACTTTTGTAATTGGAAGGATAAGACGGTAAAAAAATTCACATCCTTGCATTGCAACGAACGCAGCAGAGTTAGACACGGGTGCTTTCTATACAGTTCAACTGTTTGGTGCAAGAAGGACATGGAGAAAATTTGAATTAAGTAATGAAATATAAAGGCAGCCTTGTGCCTGACTCCACGGGTCCGATATGGAATTGTCTGTGTAAATATAATTCCACGCTTTCCTGTATTTTGGTGGTGACTGGTCACCTTCAAACTCTGACCACTCTCTAAAAAGAATCCCCCACTACCCATTTGATACGATACTGGGAGGTCCCCAGAGCTGGCCCGAACTTGTGGTGAAGAGAGAAAACGTTGCTCCCACCGGGAATCGAACACCAATCGAAAAATGTTATTGACTGAACTATCCTGTCTATTTATAACAATAATAAATACGTGTTAAAATTTGATTCACAAATAATGCAAATCATTTTCCTTGTGTTTGTATGAAAGACGCCTGCCATGGTTTGGTTATACATATAAAACAATTTTTCATTTGTTTTGGACTTACGACCATTTTGCTCCAAACATTTAATGACTTCGGTAACATTCAAGACCCGTGTCATAATATTCTGTAACTTGCTTTATTAAAGTATTATTTTCATCACATCTTATTTGAACTGAGAAAAGATTATTAAAACAAAGAAAAATGGAACTGTCAACCTTACATCTGTAACGTAATATTTAATTTAATTGTTTTTTTTAAATTAAATTTGGTTTTGAATGTGGTTGTAGTGCAGTGTCATAAACTTTCAAAATATGCTCCTTTCTTTCCTTGAGAGCTCAATCCAATAAACATGCAAATGAGGTTACGTTCTGCTGTCTCAAATTTTTTGCCTCTAAGCAAGGAAACAAGTGACGGTTGATAGTCCGCGAAAGAGAAACTAGGGATGTGCCTCACATTCCACAATTTCCTGTTTAAATAAATCCGATTTCCCAGGATACCATGGCAGGCGGATTTAGTGTGCACATTCTTCGTTTCTTAACGATGCATTCTTGATTAATTCTGTTAGCAAAGACTATTAGTATTCAACCCTTTTCCACGCTGCTCACCAGATATCTCACTCAAAACGCACAGAATTTTCTTCTATCTACAAAAGTTCAATAAAAAATCCCCCAACATCTTTGAGCAATTAATGATAATTGTTCGTGGGTTTTAACAATATAAATTACATGTCACTTTGGAAAGACAGGCTTGCCAATAGAATAAGGTTATTTCAATAACGACTAGCATTGAAAGGGTAAATCGAAGCCGTAGGCCATATAATACAAGAATGGAATAACGGGCTCACTCTATGGTACAGGGAATTCTTTGAAAAGTCGATTTCATTCTCGGCCTATCAAAGCATAGGGAGACAAACACGTTATATTTTATTGGTTTGTACAGCTCATGCAACTTTACTTGAAATAGTGTGGTTATGTGTAACCCACTTATCATATTTTGCAAGCAAAGACAGCGTGTAAATTTGTGTCTGTCAGGATAAACTGAGATCGGGATTCGATGTCGGTACCAAGCAGGTTGGAGCACGCTGCTGAATTTTATTCAGAAGGTACTTGATGTGAACCTTGGTCTCGTGATCGACTCTCGATTGTATCTTCAGCCAGATATTTATCAACTCATGCCATTCGATGCTGTATAATAAACCTCTGCTGTTGAAACATCGTCATTAAGTAACTTACTAATAAATTCGTAGAGTCCTGTACTAACCGAATGTGAGTCAGAGACAGGAGATTCTGGCCTAAAACTATATGCTACAAATGTAAATCGATCTAACTTATTACCGCTGATCTCTGAATGTATGGCTGCATGCTTTTTGTGTTGTATGGCGTGTGTTACATGTGCAGATAAGCTTCATATGAGTATTTTTAAAAGAATAAATATTATCGAAATAGCCACAGTTTCTCATCTTAATCCGAAGCCCCGGGTAAACGACATACTTTTCCCATCATCTCCTGTTATGTTAACCAATAAAGATTACAGAACATGTAATATTATTGTGATTAACAACATATTAAACATAGAGGAAATAAACAGCAAACAAAAGTGATCTGTCACAATAAAAGCAGCATCCAGCAAAAGTTAACTTCTTCACAGCATTAAGAAGTAAACATCGAATTGCAAAGGTAAATATACTCTGTGTAATTTGGTCTGTGAACAGAATTTACACACAAACCTGGCATGTCATTTAACCGAAGTTGGCTGCACCTGTTCTCCACAATCTTTAAAAAAAAAACAAGAACTTTGATTCAATCAATTAGTATTAATTATGACTTACTTCCAAAGTCCTCGCTGGATATCTGTTTCAGTAAACCGATAACAAATCTCGGATTAATAATTTTGACAAACTGTAACTGTAAAATCGGAAGACAAACTGCAGAGAACATAGTTTTCTACACAGAACTTCAAAACCGCGCTTGTTCAACACGCCATTTCTCACTTGACTGAAGTACCAACGTGACAAACTTACGTCGCGAAATTTAGAACTATTGGATGAATACGTATGTCAATAACGAGGGTGTAATTTTTCCCAGCTATGTCATTTTAGGATAGTTTCTCCTAATAGGGCTTATTTATAATATTCATTTGTTTGTTTATCCTGCTGACTTTATGGATATAACTGTACATATATAAATAGAACACGCAAGCTTGTAAATATTTTGTTTAAGGCCAACATATTTCTTAAGAAGTAGCAATTAATATCGTATTAAAATAACGTCTTCAGTCACGTTTTTGTTTTACTTCTTTAAACACTTTTGATTCAGTGTACACCCATTTGTAAGGTTACTGCCCTTGCGAGTAGAAAATAGAAAACATCGACGTACAATTTCATGAAAAAAACATCAGACTTTATAGGCCTGTTAGAAATGGTTTTTGGGACGTCACGATGCTTTGGGTAGAATGTCTTGCCCAAGGTCTAAAAATAAAACACCGTGAACTATAATTTAGATGTATTAGGAACGCTTGCGTTTTTGTGGCATTTTTTATGTGTTGTTCCTGTTGTAATAAGGAGAAAAGGGGTGAATAAACCGCCTTGAAAGTCACCGAACAAGGTCGTAAGAATCACCTAGTACGTACGTAAGAGATAGAAATAAATTACTTGGAAACTCTTCTTGTTTGACATTCGGCTTGCTTAATATATCATAAAAATGGAGCACTCTCATAGTGACAAATTTCCATGCTGATAAATGCAATTTGTGTTTGTTTATTTATTTATTTATTTAACCTAATGTTATTCCTGGTTGCAGTAACCATGTCAATGACGTACGAGGACACCAGCGCTGTGTGCAGTTGCGGAAATATGATTAAACTGGATAATGGCTCCGCTGGTGTCCTCAATGTTTGGTAGTTATTTTAATACATCAATAAAATGTATACGCATTGTGTTCCGAAATTCATCAGTAAGTAGGGAGACTAATAGAGATTAATTTATTATGCTATAATTTCAATGTTTGTTCTTTGAATATATAAATTAAGTTAATTGATATACATTTTGAAGCATTGACGTTAGTACAGTTGACGGTATTTGAACTATTTCAACGAACAAGAACATAAAAGCGTGTCAGAAGTGTTCAGTATCTAACAGAAATATGAAATAAGATGTGGGATTTAATGAAGTCATTTACACAGCAGTGTCGGAAGAGATACAAATACGCATGTGCGGAAATAGAGGTGAGGTTATGTATAGTTTTAGTTGTGAACAAGGTTGGGTAATATTATGGCACATAATATGTAATGTACAAAGGGGAATTGGAATAGGTATTTTTGTGAAGTCCTTCAGTTTTCCCCTCTTATTATTCTCGTGATGCTCTATATTCACTCATGTATCATGTGGGAGATGGACAAAGGACTTGTTAGTGGCTGCAGTTATACAGAGACAAGTCTAACCCCACTGTTATTTTTGCTGTTCTTAAGATTCCATTTCAAAATATGCATAACGCTTAACTGCAAAAGTGTTGTATTCATGAACATGTTTGTTCATCTTTTTAGTTTAATATTCATAGAAGCTTTTTTGTGATGTTGGAATAACCATTTTATTCTTGTTTTAGATCTGAAGGAAGATATTGCTGAAGTCTATTCAGTCATTTAGTTTGTACCATGCACTTGATATGTAATGGCTCTTTATGTAAAATTTGGTTTGTTTCAGACAGTTGTAAATTCAAGAACTTTGTACCCTCAGAAAGTTCGAATTGTGGAGGTTGGTCCACGTGATGGACTACAGAATGAACCGAGCATTGTACCTACAGATGTTAAAGTAGAGCTCATTGACAAACTTTCCAGATCAGGACTGAAGTCAATTGAAGTTACAAGTTTTGTTTCACCAAAATGGGTACCCCAGCTGTCTGATCATGCAGAAGTATTGCAACGTATTACAAAGTATCCAGAAGTGAATTATTCGGTTCTTGTACCAAATATGAAAGGCCTTGCAGGAGCAGTAAGTGTGTATTACAAAATTTACATCAGTAATGTAACTTATTAAATGTATTATTGATTTTGAAGAAACTATATTTCATATTACATTTGGACTGTCTGCTAGAGATTGTTTTCACAAATTAACAGTTTTCATATGCATATGTACTTTTCATCTCTTCTTGTATCTTTATAATACAGTAACTACTTACTTATGTGTCTTTTGCTCACTAGATGTAGTTATTCTATTTCCTGTTTAATGTCTATAGTTTTGTTACTGAAGTTAAAAAGATTTTGCTAACTGTTAGCTGTACTTTCATATTTCTTGAATATCAGAATTTGCTGATGGATTAAGTTAAGTTAGTTGACTTGTGTTATTTTTCATTAGGTTTATTTTGAAACTAGAAACCATTTTAAACTGAATTCTCAATAAGTATGTTGGTATATTGTCACATAGGTGAAATGTGCAGTCAGCATATTATAAAGTTTCAAGTGTTACAGTTGAATAGTTGGTACTACTGTTTTATTTTTTTTGGGAATTTGTGATGTTCAGCTTTTCTCCTTCAGGTTCTTTGTCCTGACAGATTTTTTTATTATTATTATTATTCAGTTCTTCTTCTATGGCTCTCCGGTCCGTATTCGGTCCATGACCTCCTCAGTTCTCCTCTTCCATTCGGTCTTCTGTTAGGTCCGTCTGTCCGAGGCTTTGATTGAGGTTTCGAAACATCTTCCTTTTTACGGTGCAAGGTTGTTAGCCTTGCGATCAACCCCCAACCTGGAGGACCAGGGTACCTGTCTTAGTCTGACCTCTCACCCTCGACCAATCTAGCTAGGGAGGCCCTACCAGTAGCTCTTGGGGTCACTGCGTCCCACATCCTTTACAAGTCCATCATTCAAAGTCACCTTAGTAATCTTGGGTTTGAAAAATGCAATGCAAATCTGCTAAACAATTACAGAAATCCCCATGCCCCTAGACTAGCCATTTTCTTGCCTTTCTCTCAGCCATTAGTTCTTCTGTGTCACATCTTTAGGTAGAAGCAGGTGCAAAAGAAATTGCCATCTTTGGAGCTGTGTCTGAAACATTCACCATGAAGAATATCAATTGCACAGTGGCTCAGAGTAATGAGATTTTCAATAAAGTGGCAAAAGCAGCTCTGGACAAGGGATTGCGGGTTCGAGGTTATGTTTCTTGCGTATGTGGTTGCCCATATGAAGGAGCAATTCACCCAACAGCTGTTGCGAAGGTTGGTTATGTATTTGAGTTAATATGCTTTGTAACAAGTGAAAAATTGTGGATGTGATATAGAAATCTGTTATGTTATTTTAGACTGAATGTACGATTTACTACATTGCCTATATAAAATTGGGTGATATTTAAGAACCTAATAAAAGCTTTCAAAAAATTCCTTTTAAATTATACTGACTGACCCAAATGCTGTAATTCAATAATAACTAGAATTTTAAATATAAATGTTATGTAAATATACATTAGCAAACAGAAGATGCGTATAGCCACAGACTAGAATAAATAATCTGTTTCCAGTAGCCTCATTAAAATTAATGTGCCATCTTGTTTGCAGGCAGCAAATGCTCTATACAGCATGGGATGCTATGAAATCTCTCTTGGGGACACTATCGGTGTCGGTACACCAGGTTCGATGAGAGCCGTGTTAGAAGAAGTTATCAAATATATACCAGTAGATAAACTAGGTGTCCATTGCCATGACACGTATGGTCAAGCACTCGCCAATATCCTTACAGCACTTGAGGTAAGAAGTGTAAAAAGTTCTAGACTGATTTGATAGAACACTGTACCCAGGATAAAAGTGTTTTTGCCGGTAGAAGGAAAAGAAACACATACTTTGTAAACCAAAGAGATTACTGGACAAAGTACCATTGCTGGGAAATAATGTTTATAGTATGGACAGTATGTATTTCTGTACCTGCTACCCCTCTGATCTCCTTGTGTTGTACCTCTAATGGACCTCAGATGCACAGATTTCCTCAGACTACAAGAGTTTATACTCTTGGAAGTGATTGCTTGTAACTGAATAGTCCAGTTCCAGTGATCCTCCCATTTTGGCTGGAACTCTTCTTTCAGAATTTCCTTAATTCCTTGTGTTGTTTTTTTCCCCCTGTTATTTCCTTCTTATTGTCAAATCTTCTTCTAATTGAGCTTTTAGTTTAAGTTACAAGCATCCCAAATGGGGTAGTAAGGAGTATGTTGTACCACAGGAATGATGTTTTACGAGATATTCAACTGCGGAAAGGGTAGTATGGAGATATTTGTTAACATGAAGGAACTGGGTGTTGTTTTCCTATGTCTCAGTGTTTTCTCTTAATGGAATCATGCGAACACAATAGAATTCTTTAACTTAGTGACCTTTACTCCATCAAGGTGTGTATTAAACATGAACATAAGTCAACCTTTTACCGTAAGTTGGTATTTACTGTATTCATTGTACTATTATGTCTGGCAGTCATAGGATTATTTCAGTGCGTTGTGGCGTACAGGTAGTCTTTGATTTGTGTTTCTCAGAAACATGATATAATTTAAAAGTTGTTTATTCGTGTTGCACTTACCGCTCAAGATATATCATATAGTATTAACATAAATAGGAGACTCTCTTTATTTCGCTTAATATATTGAGAGTTGGGAGATGATTCTAAATGTCAGCCAGTTTCCATTTTGTCTGTTGCCAGTTCGGCGTTTCTGTCGTCGATTCCTCTGTAGCTGGTCTTGGCGGCTGTCCGTATGCCAAGGGAGCTTCTGGTAACGTAGCTACTGAGGATGTAGTGTATATGTTAAATGGAATGAGTATTGAGACTGGAGTGGACTTGGGAAAGGTAATAGAAGCTGGTGAATATATATGCGGTGTCCTAAATAGGCAGTCTGCTTCAAAAGTTGGTCGTGCACTGAGTAAACTGTGATGACATTATGGCTGTGGATATCGTGAGCCAGTTATGCTAATTACAAAGTCGCAACATGTTCTTAAAGAGGTGATATTGTATAAAAGTGAGAATGCACAGATTTGTGACCAAGCATATTAAATACATAATCTGCATGTGCGTAAATATTTTTACATTCCAGGATTTATTACCACTTTTATATTTTTGTTTTGTATGAGTTGCTTTTATAAATACTCTATTTAAGGTATATTATTTAGTGTGAAAGTGTTAACACTTTTAATTTATAACAATACTTTTTACATACACATTTTGTTGAGTCTCACGTCTATTATGGTCATGTGTGGTAATATAAATAAAACATTACTTGATTTTATTAAAAGTAGTAGAATGGATATATGGTTATATACTTTTAAATAAAATTGTTTTATAGCATGTGTGCATTCTGTATGTTAGTAATTGTTAATATTCAGTCAAATAAATTACAGTTTTCTGTTTTATCTTTTTGGGTCTTTACATATTGTAGCTTTTGTTTGGTTTTCATCATTTGTGAATTATGTTTGTGTTTCATTTGCGTGGTGTATTCTGCTACAATGTGTATAATCATTAATTAGTTTTATCATCAGGTACCTACTACTTTATTAAATTTATTACTATTTGATTTTGTTAAAAAGAATTTTCATTATGAAGATTTCTGCCTTCTGGGTTGTTGCGCTGTGTAGTCTAGTCGATGTTTACCAACGTTTCAGAGGTCATACTGCCTCCGTCATCAGGGTGATGAATCATGAACCAGACTACACAGCGCAACAACCCAGAAGACAGAAACTTTCATACTCACCGCCGTGAAAACCTCAAATCTTACAATTTTCAATACATTTGACTCTCCACTAGATAGAATGGGGAAGTGGGCATAGCCTTCTTGATGTGTCATTCTTTCTTTTTATATATGCATGCAGCGTAGTGTCATAAGATTTCCCGCAGTGTGTGGCACTGTCCTAGGTTTATACTGAAAGTCCTGGAATTATTGTTGGAGGTACTATTAGCCTTTGGCAGTGAAAGTTTGTTATGAATTGTACATAAATACAAACTACCTTGTAAACATTCAGAATAAGGATAATGGGCTAAATATTAGAATCACAATGTATAATTTCTTTTAGATTAAAGCTGCATGATTATAATAAAGAAGACAGGAAAAATATAGTAAGATTTAAGGTTTTCATAGTAACGAGTATAAAGATGGCTGTCTTCTGGGTTGTTGTGCCGTGTGGTCTGGCAGAAGTTCACTGATGTTTCAGAGGTGCTTGCTGTCTCCATCATCAGGACTACTTATTGCCCTGTTGATGGAGACAGCAGGCACCTTTGAAATGTTGTTAAATTGACAGACTACACAACACAACAACCCAGAAGAGAGCCATCTTCTAGAAAGATTATCTGTGATGGTGCTTAATCTGCGTTCCTGTATGGTCTGTAAATTTCATGATGTTATGTGAGTGTTCAAAATAAGAAATGGTAGAGTGATTATTAATAGTGAATTTTGTTTTATTGTTACATAATTTTTTATATCTTTTGCACATAATTCGTGGGGTAATGGAGTATAAGACTTAACCTAAGGTATATCTGGATCATTAAACAAATGTTTGTTGGTTATGACAGCAAATGTGTGACAGATGTAGTTTGATGATCCAGTAGTGCACGTAATACGGAACAGTAGTGTAGGAATTCTGAGGCGATCACCCCTGAACCAACATATTTATCTGGTATTAGAACCCATTGGCACAATACAGCTAATATGAAAGCTCAGCATTGGATACTTCTTACGCCAGTTCCTTCTTCATCTCGTCCTCACATGATATTTCATACCCCAGGGTCCTTATACGACTATTGTACTGGCATTGTCCATTCTGTGAGATGTACTTGTTAATACATCATGTTTCAGGTGTTGGCTCTGTTCCTGTCTTCAGGTGGTTATCATACTGACAGATTTTCTATCAATTTTTTTACTCTTGGTGATGGTATTTAGGATTATTAGGATTATACCTGGGCCTGTCAATTTTATCTTCTTTTCTTGTTTTGTTTTCATTGAGATTAAAAATTATCAGTTTACTGCATGTTATATTGTACTTGTTTACAAAGGCTGTATCCACAAATATTTTATAAATTTCTAATTTCTGCAAAGCAGTTCTTCTTCTTCTTCTGTGGCTGTCCGGTCTGTATTCGGTCCATGGCCTCCTCAGTTCCCCTGTTCCATTCGGTCCTCTGTTGGGTCCATCTGTCCAAGGCTTTTATTGAGGTTTAGAATCATCTTCCTTTTTACTGTGCAAGGTTGTTAGCCTTGCGACCAACCCCCAACCTGGAGGACCAGGGTACCTGTCTCCCCCTCGACCAATCTGGCTAGGGTGGCCCTACCAGTAGCTATGCTACCGCCAGCATAGCTCTTGGGGTCACTGAGGTACTCGAGTCCCACCACGACAAGGTGCTGGTATTGTGATGTAATTAGTGTCTCTTACCGAAGTAATTCTGACAGAAAGTCTGATGGCTGTGTAATGTTTGAGCAAGTGTTTGCGTGAGAACTCCGTGTACTTATTTCAATAATTGCTGTATATTATACGCTGTTGTTAACACCAGTATCTCCTTTCAAGCACTTGTGGCCTTAACGTGGCGAATTGCTTTTATCTGCAAACTAAAACACTGTTTCAAATTAATTAAGACCTTGGGATATTATTTCTAATTTATGTGGACCCATGTTCAAAATATGCTTTAAGGATTGCTTTTTATTTATGAGATATATTGAATATTCCATACATTTTGAATACATGCCAAATGATTATGTAATTCGAATATTAAGATTTAATGTAAAGATTAATTTATAAAGCATAACCTTATTTCTTTTATGATATTTTATTTGAAAATTATTTAGAATAATTTATGTAAGAATTTTTGAATGATAATCATTTGTTATTGGTAAAGTTTGTCCCTCTGCGTACCGTACAGGCGCTTGGGGTGAGTGGAGGTATAGCTCCTCTCTTCCTTGACCTCGGCACTAGATGGGGGTGAGTGGTCAGCATCACGCCCCGGCCGTGCTTTACTCCCGGGAAAGGACCCCGGTACCCATTGTAGAGGAGGCTGGGTGGGCCCCAGAGCCGGTCTGGACGCAGAGGCTAGAGGAAAAATCCTCTGCCCCCGTCGGGGATCGAACCCTGGTCGTCCAGCCCGTAGCTAGTCACTATACTGACTGAGCTATCCCAGCTCATATTTGTTATTAGTAAGAATTGTTTATAATTTTGTTTATCTTGGACAAGTTATCTTTTCAAGTAAAATGTCAGTTGACATGAATATATTAGTATGCTGAAGTTTTCCTTGTTGATATTTCCTGACTGTATGGTCTAGTGATATAAGATATCTGTTTGGCTGGTAAGTACTACGCCTTACTCATTTACATTAGAATTCGGAAGGTAAAGGAATATATTTAAATAGGAATTAATTTTTATAAACAATATTTAGTGAATTACTTAATCATAAATATTTATGCCTAGAAAACATGTGACAATTTTAATTGCAAGTTAGTGATTCAGGAATACATTAGTGTGTCTAGTATACAAAGATAAGTGACTGGTTATTATGAACGCATATTAATCTTTTTTGTGCCTACTTGTACTCCCTGTTATAGATGATGTGCTTTTGTTTACTTAATAAGTGAAAATTAATAAACACAAAGTCTCTGCAGAATAGATATTTTAAGTTATTTTGTATGAGTGGTAACATAATATATGATACAGATAAGCTTTGTACTTCGTTACAAGGAATTGAAGTCATGGCGCATATAGATTAAAGAAGTAACGTATAATATACGGAAATGTGCCGACCATAGCTGAAACCCGAAATTGTGTAACATGAAACAGTGTCAGTACAGGTGTACTAAAATTTACGAGGAAATGTACATTCCTGTAAAAAGTATCGTTTCGTAAATGAATACACCACTGCCTTCTTCTTATGCCAGTCACATGTTACGTTCTTGATACGATATTCTTCAAGATAAACTTGATAACTCAGGTCTTTTCATTGGCGTTTGCATCCTTGAGGGGCACTTACTGCAGTCACCTTGTCCTTCCGTCCGTTCATGTGTAATAACTGGAACGAAGTTTTGCGAATTTGATGTTGGGGTCTTCTATAGTAAAATGTCAAGCCATTTAATTTTCAAGCAGCTCATACAATTTTAACGGCCATTATACGTAAGAGCAAATCTGAAGACTGCTGTCTTCTGGGTTATTGCGCCGTGTAGTCTGGTAGGCTTCCACCAACGTTTCAGAGGTCATACTGCCTCCGTCATCAGGGCGATGAGTATGAAGATTTCTGTCTTCTGGGTCGTTGCGCTGTGTAGTCTGGTCGATGTTAACCAACGTTTCAGAGGTTATACTGCCTCCGTCATCAGGGCGATGAATGACTACGGCGCAATAAACCAGAAGACAGAAATCTTCAGACTCATCGCTCTGAAAACCTCAAATCCTACATAAGAACAAATCCTTTATGTAGTGTTATTAACAGATCGTTCTTTGTAATGATGTCGCTTTGTGCGATCTTCCAGAGAATCCAATTTTCATTTAGAACTTCTGGTTTGCATGACGTCATACCAACGTGAAGATTTACTGGCTCGCGCATGCGTGTTTGTATATAAAATATTTTGTGATTTTACTTTTTACATCGCAACTTCATAACTCTTAGCTGAATTTAAATTTTATGTTGAAGGCACTTTCTCGCCCTCTTCGCCTCTTTGGAAGAAATAATCACATGTTACTGAAAAACTAAAGGCAATCTGTTCTCCTGGGTTGAGAGACCAAGGTTCTGACCCACAGAAAGCAACAATTATAGTTTTGTAAACTATATTTATAATCTGAGGGTCTTGTTCGAGGTAATAGAATACCGTGAACAAGGTGAATTTTTCGAATGTTTTGAGTTCAGAATATAATTTGGACTTGATTCTGTCTGTCCAAAGTATTTCAACTTTAGCCACATTTTCTAATGATCCCGATGAACTGTCGGTCGCAGTAATTAAACTACGCTTTTGTCGTCAATTGTAATATCTGTACTGGCGGAAAAGGCCTTGCAGTTGCTGGTGTACTTCAGTGCCGATATTTCTATTTTTATGTTTCCATATTTAAAACAGCGGATAAGCGGAATGACAAACAATGAGGTCCTATCCAGTTAAAGTTTTTTTCCGGATAATTAGGTCTGCTTGCGGCGACATAACTACTGACGCGTAAACCACCATATTTTCCAAACACAAATATAATTATTGCTAGGTGTCAGATAAAAACTTGCGATGACATACGCTCATACTTCATAGTATCACAGCAAGCTTTAAGATCAGCAGTGTTCTGTCTCAAGTAAGTACTTACGTTCTTAGCAATTAAATGGTAATCTGCCTAAACCATATTTATGATTGAATTTGCAAATTAAAGAGTTGTGAAATGTATTTTACAGTTTTCTCACACATCTAATTTGTTAAATTATACATAATCCTCTCATAACGAATATGAAAATATTTAGGGAATGGTGCATTTTTAGACCTTTGTAATTGCGAGATTATTCTTCAGCGTATGGTACGTTCTTGGAGACGGAATTAACGCACTGGAACATTACATCGCAGATTGTTACATATCAATTTTTGTCATACGGGATTCATATACTTGTAGGATGTTATAAAGTCTCTTTATTACGTATTTAAAACATTATTGGGAGTTATGTCAATTATTTTGCCATGGTAAGAATATCCTTAATATTTTCCGTCAAATCACAATTTTAATAAGATAATAAAATATTTAAAATATCATTTCACGTTCCGCATCGAATGATCGATTTACAAATTGGAACGTTCCAATTTGTAAATCTTATTAAAATTGTGATTTGACGGAAAATATTAAAATATTAACCTAATTCACAATATGACGCAAATATACTACCTTAAGAATATCCTTGTAAAACTTTACTTACAACGTAATTAAGAGTTCAAGTGTATTTTATTTGTTAGCTCACTCATTACCATGGGTTCTTGAGTCGTATAACCTATTTACTTTTGTCTGCCATGTTATCTGTAAAACTATATTCTCATACTTGTAACATACAAAGTAGGAACTGAGGTTCAGGTCTTACGTAATTTCTTCCCACTTTAATTTTTCTGACTCGTAACACATTGAATTATGTTATCAATATTCTTACATAAAATCAGTATAAATTATTTTAAAATCTGTACCGAATTTACATAAAAAAATTTAAATTCCATGTATACTTTTGTAATTCTAGATACCTTGTGAGGAATCTGACGGCATTTTTTTTTATGGCAAATGACACCTGCACAAGTTCATTAAGTCTTACTTTCCCTGTCGTATTCAAGACATACAAGACGGGTCGTGTATTGTCGATTATTCTGTTGATAAGTAAACGACTTTGGTTTCTATAGATTGAAAGTCAGAGGCAACTTAAAGAGAGGTTTTCTGTTCAGCGCTATTTCCAGGATTTTTTATCCGCTCTTTTCCTGTTTATATTTTGTATATGTTAATTTTTACCGCCTGTATTCATCTGTAAGAACTGAATCCGTAATAATAATTAAATTTATCTGGGAAAATTTAAAGTCAACAAATTAACTTTATCTTTCTAAGAGGGCGTTGCTTCCTTGTTAATCTTATCCCTAGGAAATTAAGAAATTCTGTTGAGATAGTAAAGAGATCACATTAACAAATGGTTCACGATTGAGGTGTAAACAAGTTGTTGAACCCATCTGCATTGAATTCTCACAGAAATTTTGCTGCAGTAGATTGTTCATAAAACCGTAAGTTTTAATATCCTGTGAAGTGTTATTTGAAATAACTAAGCACATTTATAATACTACCTGTTGTTTCGTATGGGTTTGAAACTTGGTCTTTCGCTTTACAGGAAGGAGTTGGACTGAGGGTGTTTGAAATAGGTTGCTGAGAATAATGTTTTTACTTAGGACGGAGAAGTGAACCGCTTCAGAGCCCTAAGAGGAAAGGAAATTCGTAGCCAATTAAAATACTGTGGGTTGACGAAGTTTCGTACTAGGAACTCAAATTACGTTCCAGTATTATAACCCATATTTATAAACAGACGTGTTATTTTGATCTTGTGTAATCTTCTATCGTTTTCGTCTGAACATAATTTAGAGATTGTATTTTCTCTCATGTTTTCCGACACTGTCATTATTGCAATGTAGGAAAATTATATGTCCATAATACGTATTACGATTTTAATTTGAATTAAACGTAACCAACGCCCTCAAATGCCTTATAAACGCAAGGAATAATATTAAAATATACCAGAAAGTTTCAATATTAATGGATGATGGTCTAGGGCAGTTTTCTCCCAAACTTTTATCCCTAGGTTTTCTGTATATTTATATAAATGTGAAGAGGCGCTCCCGAACTTATAAAATTAACTGAGAATGTGATTTACCTGTTTAGTGAATATTAATAAACTTTAACGGTACCATTGAAGTAACACATTGTGTTCTTAATTTAATGTGGCAGTTTTCTTATATGTGTTACAATTGGATCATTTCCTCCCTCCGACACAATTTCCACACACCCTTGGGTGGGGGAGGGGCTCCCATTTTGTTAAGCGCAATTCTACGTTGCTGCTGCAGGGATATAAACAGAGTGATAACTGAAATATTTTTGGAAATCTGTAAGGATGCGGTTGTCGTCGTTCCTCATTCTGTGTGGCACAGCGCTACTAGCGGACGCAGACACAACTTCAAACAATTGCGACTATTACCAGGACGTGGCGGTTGGACGGAAGTACCAAGTTTACTCTCCGAATTACCCTCTTAGCTACCCCACTGGCATCGACTGCAGGTGGGAGGCCATTGCACCTTCCACATATAACTTAATCCTCGACTGCAGTATCTCCATACCTAGGGTGAGTGAAATGCGGTTTATATTCACACCATTAAGTTTAAATTGGCCCATTTTTAGTTTCAACCGGGTTTTTTTTCTGAAAACGTCTACATGTTCCTCAAATATGCTTATCAAATATCCTTACTATTTCACAGAATATTTTCATTATAAAATCAGGGACAAAATAAATTATGGAAATGCTTTTATGTCAAATAAACTGAACGTGAAAGTTTTATGTATTATTCTATCTATTGTGTTGGTACATTAAATTCGGGTAATGCTTGCTGTCATTGAGTTGAGAACCTTTGTTTTAATTTTCGTCTGCTGTTTGTAAACGTAAAGATTGTAGTACATAAAAGTATAATTTTACCTGTAGTTTCGGAAACGGTGTCTTTTAAACTAAGGGAAGAACGTAGACTAAGGCTGTTTGAGAACAGGGTACTGAGGAGAATATTTGGATCTAAAAGGGATTAATTACTAGGACGCTGGAGAAAGTCGCATAATAAAGGAGCTTCACAAGCCAAATATAATTAGACTGGCCAAATCAAGGAGGATGGGATGGGCATGACACGTAGTCCGCATGGAAGAGACAAGGAATTTATACAGGGTTTTGTTAGGCAAAACAAAACGAAGGTAACCACTAGGAAGAACTGGTCATAGGTGGGAGGATATATTAAAATGGATCATGGTGAAATCGGATGGGGTGGTATGGATTAATCTGGCTCGGGATAGGGGCCAGTGGTGGGCTCTTGTGAACACGGCGATTGACCTTCAGGTTCTATAAAATATTGGGAATTTCTTGAGTGGCTGAGCGGTCGTTTTCTTCTCAGGAAGAACTCGGCTCCATGGAGTAAGTCAATGGCATTGTGTTGATAGATATAAAGCTTGGTCTTTTACTTTGAAGGAAGAACATAAATTAAGTTACAAGTGTCTGTTAACAGCAAGCTGTGGAAAATATTTGTTCCCGATAGTGACAAAGTAAGACCAAGTGGACAATTTAGGACAGTTCATAAGCCAGAAGAACAATGAATTCTTCACCGCCGTGAGAACTTCAAATCTCATAAAAATATACGATACTGAAAAGTATAAGATAAAAACGGGAAAAACATGTAGTTTGGATGATAGACAAGAAATAGGGGGGGGGGGTGGAAGCCTTTTGGGAAGTGATCCCTTGGGAGACAAGAAATGAGGATAATATTAAAATAGATCTTAGGGAAGATGGTTGTGCGGATGTGTAATGAATAGTAACACTGATAAATCTTGTCCATTGGTGGCCAGTGATTGGTCCTTGGTCAAGAAACAAGGTTTGAAAGATAAATCTTCCAGCAAGATTATTAAAAAGTACCTGACATTAACCTGGATCACATTACTGCAACAGTGACCTACGTTATGTGGCGTGAAGAACACGTTTGTAATGCCAGTGTACTCCAAAGAGTACACATTTTAATTTTTTTACAGAATTAGGTTGTTTGTCAAGCCTCTTATCTTATCTCCATGTACTTACGTAAGTTCTAAAATTCCTGACGGACAAATACGTTTTCAGTAGCTTAACCGGAAATTACCTTCAGTTCTCCATTATATCATGTGATAATTTGAATTGCATAAGCTAAGTGTTGGTTTACGTGTTGAGGGTAACAGCTGTTTCTTTGTAATGGTACAGATTAGAAGGTAACTCGACAACTGTTTATCTACAGGACAATACGAATTAAGTACGCCTTACTTTACTGACTATTCAACTGTTCAGACATCGAGACATTTTAAATACAACAAAGAGTACCAACTGCTCCAATTAAAGAAGCAAATTTTATTGAGGGACGATTTTATAGACTCTCACTTTAAGACGTACGTGATTTAGGTTCTGTATATATTTAGTACCTTGATATGATTTTCTACGAAGGCATGGATGGGCGGACGTTTATTTTTCGTGTTTTCCTCTGAAGACACCGGATGTATTTGTTTCTCACTTGAGAATTTTACTTTTTTGTTTACTAAGAGTTTATTTTACGATGCTATCACTAGCTCGAATTATATTCCGTGGACTGATCGGGTCGTGGCCTAATTTAATATGATATCATGGAATTTCTTTAAGAGTTACTGATGTAAACCACAAAAACACTAAGTTATAAGCCGATCTCCAGGTCGAAATTTGAACACGGTACCTCCATAACCACTCGATAGCGACTTTTGATCCTCACCCGAGGAATTTTCTGTTTTGTTTTATATTTTATAAAATTTAGAAATTGAACGCTGGAATCGGACTGTAGCGTTTGAATAATTTGTTTACTTACTCTTTCTACGTTGTAGGTATTTTCAAACATGGCGTCTCGAAACATGAATCTATTTCCAAAGATTCCAAAATAATAATCATGTTTATAATTTCACACCATCGTCAAAAATGCACTTAATTTATTGACTGCTGTTTTGTCTTTTGCCGCAGAGCGACAAATGTGTGGAAGACCGATTCAGTGTGTCTCCAAGAGGAAGAGCAAACCTCAGCGACGCTCATGTATACTGTGGAGCAGGAACTTTCTCAGTGGAGACAGTTGGCAATCGCATCGTGGTGGCTCTTCATGTTTCGCGTTTCAGCAGCGGAGGCAAATTCCTGTGTACTGTCACCACTACCTCACTACCTCGACGGCAAAACTGCACCTGCGGATTGAAGAAAGAGGTTGGTACGGACCAACATCATTCCGCCCCAGAACCTTCCAGCAAGATTTATCACTGTTTATATTCTTTTAATATTATCCATTTATCTCTCTGAAGAACAAAGCTCATCCAAACAACATTTAATCTTTTAATATGGCTGTCTTCTGGATTTTAGCGCGGTGTAGTCTGATAGTTAACGACGTTTCAGAGCTACTTTCTGTGTCTGTTATCAGGGTGATAAGTAAGCGCGTTGCCCATAGCCTTGATGGTAGAAGCAGCAAGTACTTCTGAAACGTCGGTTAGCGTTTATCAGACTACGAGGAGTTACAACCCAGAAGACAGCCATCTTCACATTCACCACCGTAAGAACCTCGCATCCTGCTCAACATTTAAACTTCAGTATTTCCATTACAAAGAAAAAATGTGTTTAAAAATATTCACCGTTTGTTCCAAATGTAATTCGAAACCCACAAACACAGTCTGTGTTAAAACACGAAGTTATGCAATGTTATGACAGGTGGTACAGTACAATGGTTACTGTTAATTCCAATTCACTTAGTTTTTGAGATTACTTTATATCCCCTTGAGATGCGGCAACTTCTCCGACCTTGCTGTATGGGAAGGAGCCGATACAATAAGCTGCAGGCAGAATTGATGAAACGTTTTTGAATGCTATTTGAATCAGATATTTGTTGAAGTAAAAGCGTATGAATATATTAATTTACTTACTATGTGTTTTTGTTTAATTAGTTTCAGAAAGAGCTTCTGTACTTATGTTTATGTTCCAAAGATAACGTTTTATTTGAGTCTCAATTACTTAAGAACCCATAATACAGAGATTCTGCAATTAACAGCGTAAGAGAAATGTACAGTGGACGCAGATATATCTGAGATTCAGCTACATCACAGAAAGATGAGAAGAGAAGATGGAGGGGGCAGGGAAATGGTTGTATTCAAGAAAATAATATACGAACCAACTCGTTCCTCTATCACTAGTTTATTTTATCAACAGAAGATACAAATTTCTCAATGATACGAATTTTTAGCACTTATTTGTGCCACAAGAGTTCAGCACAGGTGGATAAGGCGGAAGAAAGTGGAATGTAGATAGCCATGTTCTAAATAAATAAACATCAAGATCAGCGAGTAGTGGTAAGACTTACAGTAAACAAATAAACACCATGAAGAAAATACATTGTTGAGAAGATAATAATCACTCAGATGGCCGTGGTTCGTTTCCTTCCTGCTCTCTAATTAAAATGTCTTATATCCCCAATGCTTGGTCCATGACCTGACATTAAACACTCCTCTATTTGATCACCCTAGTAATTGTAGCTGATAGACTCAAATTACGAATCGCCGTGGACTGCAATGTTCTTCATCTTTCTGTCACTTTATTCCTTTTTGATTCTCAGCACTCTATTCTGAAACACCCTTAACCCTCATTATTCAACAGAAACAATAATCATAAAAATAATTACACTTCCCTCTGCAGTATCGAATTGTGAACGGACATGAGACTGGTGTGAACGAGTATCCTATGATGGCCGGTCTGGTTGACTTTCGACTGAAAGACGTATTCTGTGGAGCCACGGTGATCGCCACCCGGTACTGCCTCACCGCCAGTCACTGTCTGGTGAATCGCCCGACGGAATATACTGGCGTCCTGATAGGAGACCACGATATATCAATTGGTACGTAGGGATATCGACTCTGTAGCCAGCCGATTTACACAACTACTGACTTCATGGAGCAGAGTCCTTCTTGAGAAGCTAACAGTCGCTAAGTTAATCTACAAATTCACCACGTTTTATGAAATTCGAAGGTTCATTATTGTGTTCACAAGAGTCCGCCATTGATCACTATCCTGAACCAAATAAATCCACCTCACGCCTTTATACATATATTTTTTTTTCTAGTGGACATCCGCGACATGGGAGTACAGTTGTACGAGTTTAGTTAACTCTTGTAATGATTGACATTTAACGGGGGATGACTTCCATTGCATGAAAGATAGCATTTGTAGTTTATGGCTATCTCCAGATTCAATTCAGTATATTTTTCTTCCCATATAAATAAGCCCACGAACGTATTTGTTCCCTCAACTAAAACCGAATTTGAATTTGGACCTAAGAATATGAAGGTATAAGGAACGTAGAGAAAATTACATAATGAGAAGCTTCATAATATGTATTTTATCTAAAATAGCAGGAAGAATATGTTGATAAGGATGAAATTATAAATTTTTACAAAATGTTGATCAGAAAACCTGAAGGAACGAGATTACTAAAAATACTTAAGCATTGACGGGAGTATAATTCAAAATTGTGTTTGCAATAAATAGATTTTGAAAGAATCAGCAGGACTGAAGTGGCTTTGGATATTGTCCATTTCCGAGTTTAATTTAACACTGTGCTGAACTTCTGTTCGCTTTCAGGACTCCCTTTACCACGGAGGTGTTAGGTAAGACAGCCATAGTAACTACTGACGTGTTTAGGACGCACTGTGCATAAACGCAATTGTTGCAGGTAATGAGACGAACTCGACCAGGTTGCTAAATACGGAGAGCTTTCGGTCGCATCCGCTTTACGACTCGGTAACGCAAGCTAACGACATCGCCGTCATACGCGTGGCACAGGACATCCTGTTCGGCCCGGAGGTGGGACCCGCCTGCCTTCCCTACTTATACCCCGCGACGAATGCAGGAACAGTCGTTGATGTCTTGGGCAAGTAACGTTTTTCAATTTGAAAGCATTAAAATATTTTGTATGATTTGAGATTTTCACAGCGGCGAGTCTGAAGATTTCTGTCTTCTGGGTTGTTGCGCTGTGTAGTCTGGTCGATGTTTACCAACGTTTCAGAGGTCATACTGCCTCCGTCATCAGAGTATGAAGATTTCTGTCTTCTGGGGTGTTGCGCTGTGTAGTCTGGTCGATGTTTACCAACGTTTCAGAGGTCATACTGCCTCCGTCATCAGAGTATGAAGATTTCTGTCTTCTGGGGTGTTGCGCTGTGTAGTCTGGTCGATGTTTACCAACGTTTCAGAGGTCATACTGCCTCCGTCATCAGAGTATGAAGATTTCTGTCTTCTGGGGTGTTGCGCTGTGTAGTCTGGTCGATGTTTACCAACGTTTCAGAGGTCATACTGCCTCCGTCATCAGAGTATGAAGATTTCTGTCTTCTGGGGTGTTGCGCTGTGTAGTCTGGTCGATGTTTACCAACGTTTCAGAGGTCATACTGCCTCCGTCATCAGAGTATGAAGATTTCTGTCTTCTGGGGTGTTGCGCTGTGTAGTCTGGTCGATGTTTACCAACGTTTCAGAGGTCATACTGCCTCCGTCATCAGAGTATGAAGATTTCTGTCTTCTGGGGTGTTGCGCTGTGTAGTCTGGTCGATGTTTACCAACGTTTCAGAGGTCATACTGCCTCCGTCATCAGAGTATGAAGATTTCTGTCTTCTGGGTTGTTGCGCCGTGTAGTCTGGTAGTTTATCAACGACACATCACCCTGATGATGGAGGCAGGAAGTAAATTTCAACATGGATAAACTTCTACCAGACTACAACGTCGCAACAACCCCTGAATACCTTCTTTCAATCATGACCTAATTGCGAATAGCCTTGAAGTTTTAACAGGTTCCTGCATCAGGACGAAAATTATAAATATGACAACTAAAATATTAACGATATTACGTTTCAATAATTTATTTTGTCGTGTTTATTAGGTTGGGGAACAATAGAGCATGCGGGAGAGAAATCAGATCGGCTGTTGGAAACACAATTGGATGTAATTAGCATCAATACATGTAGAGAGGTATTTGGCAGCAAAGTGTCCTTGGTCAATCAGCTCTGCACATTCAGAAACGGCACAGATGCCTGTCAGGTAATTCATATTACTAACAAACTAACGAACTCTATGCAACACAGTCTTCTTCTTCTTCTTCTTCTTTTTTTGAGAAGCGTTTCGATAAAAGTTCTTGTTCTAAATTTCACAAGATCAGAGAAGCTGATTTGTGTATGGAAAATAGAATTTATTTTAGTGCTTTGTAAAACAGTGCTTGCATTAATAAAGTTTAACACACCAGACACTTCCCGGATCCAGGCTGGAACTTCGTGACTCACCGCTAAGCGCTACAAGATTTTCCCGAAGTCAGTCAATTATCGTTCCATATGAAGAATGAAGTCGACTGTAAACGGATGCATCCAACTTTATCAGTGAACACACTGTATTGGAAATGCATCATGCCTCTTGTGTTTATGAGTTAAAACTGGAATGACTAATGAAGCATTCGATTTTAGAACAAGGATTTGAGGCAACTGCCCTCTCTCCACCATAAGCGTAACGAGTAGAATTTATATCCATTACTTTAATCAAAAAAAAAAAATACCAACCATAATGAAACAACAATAATAATTGAAAATAAAATCATTATAAATATGCAAATTTGTACGAATAGCTATATAATATTATTTTGAGCTTATTTAATTGTTTTAACTGTTCATTAATTATTTATTTAAATGTTTTTAAGCATCTGCTTGTTTGTAAGATATGTGAACGGATGTTCAGTTCATGCTTTGATACCGACGTGTTCTTCCGTCATCAGGCCGACTCGGGTGGACCAGTTCTGTGGATGGGACCAGAGAACCGTCTGCAGCTCGTCGGTATCATCAGCTATGGAAGAGGCTGTGCCACCGATTTCCCCGGTGTCAACACACGCGTGAATCCTTATATAGGTTGGATAATTTCCGTCACTCCTGGTAAGTCCAAATTATCGCCATGAGGTACACGTAACTAAGTTAAATGAGACGTTTTCTTTGCCGTGTGTCCTCCCCTGTCAAGTACTTTAGGGGCACAGCCTTGTAGAGAGCGCTGTGGGGAATTCGTGTTTCATGTCCACCCAGTTAAGTACAAGCAACTTGGAATGAGACTTGTGGTCCAGAGGAAATCTTCATGGAATACTACAGTAGGCAGAGAGAGAGAGACGTTTCGTCCGCCGCCGTCACCACCTTCCATGGGACGTTTTACTGCGGCCGCAGAGTAGTTCTGCTAATTTAAATATGATTAGCAAAATCCCAGTGCTTTAACACAGCATAATTATTTCTTAATTGTTAAAATTCTAAAATATTGCTTTGAAGCTCTGTATTCTTGTTTCAACTCTTAGTGTCCTACGTTGTGTCACTTCGTGGGTCGAAAGTAACAACTTCGACGTTCATTTTCCCCAAACCTACTTCACATCTATTTATAGGTAGCCTGTTTGCCACAGTGTGCTTAAAAATATATTCGAATGAAACGTGGGTTATCTTCCAAATCATATGAGGAAAGATACGTAAAAAACAGAAATGCGTACATTCACATGCCGTGTACGTGCTTCTTAATTTCAGTGGTCACTTTGATACGTTCTAACATATTTCAATGTCGTCAAAGTAACAATAGCAGTTTCCAAACGCTACAAGCTGTAATTAATGCAGTTCATCTCTTTTATTTACAGATGCAGAATACTGCATATGGTAAAAAGAATCATCTAAACTCTGTAACAGCGATAAATAAATCGTTTACAAACATTTCTTTGTTGTAATTAATACGCTAGCGATGCATACATTCACAAATGTACGGACGTAAGTTAAATGCAGGGCAAAATGTTAATGTTTATAATAGATACTCACCAAGATACGAAATTTCCGAAGTCTGCATTTGTTTCTGTCCGCTTCAGCTTGTGCTGCACTCTTGTGAAAGAAATAAGCTCTAGAAAGTACAGGTAGACAAACATTGGGAATGAACGTTTCTTCCGTTGTAATTAGTTACGAAATTACCGCATCACAAATTCCTTCAGAAATAAGTTGTAGACTGCGGAGATTTACGTGTCTGTATATTTTGAAAATTGGCCTATGTACTTGATTCATATAAAATATCAGTGCGTATTGTCACGACAGGCGTACAAGGCCGTAGGTTACATTGGGACTCAACCGGGTTAGAACGAGATAAGTCGAGTTTCGACCGTGCAGGTAAGCCTCGGGTCGAATGAAGTTTTACATTATCATCTCGTGCTGACATCTGTTCAAATCGGTAATCACCAAACTCGTGGGAAATTTATTTGATCCGTGATTTAACAGTTGGCCCTCCCTCAACTCCCCTTCCGTCTCTGCAACCATAACAAGTCATAATTTCACGTTTCGTCGCTGTGCGCGCTGCCGGCGGTCAGGAATATGTGTACAGTTTTTCAGTGATGTTATGGGTTACGCGTATGCAAGTAGAGAATGGAGGTTATTGAAGATACAAATCGTGAATGAAGTCTGGCATCAGGCGGGAAGTGATGTCTGTGTTCCATAAGACAGTCCGGAAAGGCAACATGTACGGTAAGAAACCAAACATCACGCAGTACAAATTAATTACGCAACTAACTTCAAACCTTCGATCAAAATTGACTGCGCCCTGCAAATTATAACCTAAAAATAGCTAAATTATTTGCGGCGGTACTATATGTCCATTTATGTATGTACTGCTGAAAATATCTATGTATGAAAGGATACACAACTTAAAATTACAAACGAGTGAATTTACAACAGCCAGCAAAACAGTAAGACTACGAACGACTTGTAGCCGGAGTCCTCCACTATACTCACTCACACGCATCCCGAGTGGCCATCACTGGTTTGTTATAATGCAGCCTAGTGCGTCTAAAACGTGAAACATATTTTTCGGAAATTTTATCTGGGAGATTCTTTCATATTGCTTCTTCAAGTCAACATATTTACTGTAGAGAATAATTATCTTGAGCATTCCTTTTTCTGAAGCAGGTCCCATTTTCTTGATCCGTTCACAATCTGTGTGGACGATTCTTGGAAGTGCAGGCCTTCGAAGCCCCAGTGTTTCACTCGAGCACAAAATAACATAAAGTTAATTAATTTTTAACTTTTATTTGAAACTTTCATAATTACAACTATTATTATTCCAGGAGGGTTGATACGTCCATTGTCATGAAATCGGTGCAAGATTTCATTAACTAACGATTTGTTTAAAACCGTACGCCAGGAGATTCCACCATAAATGCATTCGTTCAGTCTTTATTTCACCAGATTTAAATAGCATTTAACAATAAAACACTAATTCAACAAGGTAGGCTGTCAACACGACAAGTCTAAATTGTTTTGTTGACTTTGTGCATTCAGATTCTCTGTAAATGTTTCGTGTACCAGTAGCAACTGTGGGGTCTTTCAACGAAGAATTAAAGTTTACTCAAGAACAAACCGTACAGCATAATTTTCAGTTTCAAATTTGAGTTCCGTCTTCTTGCAAACTGTGATTTGTAGGGAGCACCACACAAAGAAACGTCTTGAAGCTGATGCAGTGCGATCTGCCACATAAAAAGGCGAATCTATCTCGTGTCCGTCAAATGCGGCTAAGACACAAGTGAATCACTTTCACCGACCTGTACTTCAACGTCAATGAAACTTTGTTTGAAATCGTTCTCGAAACACTTGTCATATTAATCATCTCTCGATGCCTTTCTTTTACCGCGACAGTCTTGCGTCATATCTGAAACATGCAAGTCACTTTGCCCATTTCTTCCTTGCTCCAGTCATATCTCAAGCTCCACATGTTCAGATGACGTCACGATGCCTGCACGTGCGTCTTGATCCACGTGGAGTAGTTTGACAAGCGTGTGTAAAGACCTGGCAGTTTGGGTTGCGCGCAGCCAATTCCAGTGGATATGACACCCACTATGGTAACACGGTCTGGGTCCCTTACCATGAGGGGGCCCCCGCTATCCGCCTGCCAAAACATACCAAAGCAAGGTCAGCACATGGACCGAGTTAATTTCACAGCCATAGCAAACAACACACAAGAGCACGGTTATATACGTCTCAGTTGTTGGTTTTTTAGACAGGAGACTAGAAGATGAAATTTTCCGACTTGAGTCGTAACGGAAAATGTTCCGCAAATTTTGTATGTGCTCAACTTTGATCTATTATTGCTTCTAACATTTGAACTTTGACGCATTTTAAAGGATGTGCTGCCTCTCATCACAGCCTTTTCCTAGTTTGTTCTGTTATCGAGACATTAACATTAGTTTCCTCTGCGTTTATCTCTGTATCAACTACTGTACTTTCAGACTCCTGAGGGAGTTCGTTTTATAGTATTCATATTTGCTTCAAACAAATTATCACCACAAACTTGGACCAGAATCAAGTAACGCCACAGTAAAGACAATACGCAGGTAGGAAGTCAATGTCAGTAGTTTTATAAACGTAGCTTTTCTAGACGCCATTTTGGTGCTCACTACTCACCCAACACGAGTCACGACCTCCTTGTTCGTAGCCAGCGCACATTTGCGAGTCAAGGACTTTCGTCTTTTTGCCCTTTGACTTGTACCAATTCCGACACGTGTCGTTGTCCACGACACGAAGTGTGACCTTCTGAAGGACATCTGCGCGTCCGCCCTGCGCCGAGGCCTCGTGAAGCCATCCCCACCCCGCTGCAGTGGCTTCACGGCCTGAGAAACTCGTGGCGCCAGCTACAAAGTGGTTCAGGCATGAAATTTCTGCTCATTTTGAAACGTAATCTGTCTTGTGACTGTAAAAATATCGTCCCTAGCTTTGCGTGTATTAAAAATGTTAATTTATTTTAGCTATTAAATCAAGGAGGATGCGATGGGCGCAATATGTAGCATGGACGGTATGAAAAATTAGTACAAACGTTTGGTCAGTAAGACGACGCGGATGGACTGGAGGGTGACATACAATGGATCTCAAAGGAATAGTATGACCGGATTCATATGCTTCAGGACAGGAGCCATCATTGAATAGAATGATCCTGACGGCAGCTGAGTGTTAGGAAATTCGCCTGTAGCCTCATCACGTGATTTGTAAAGAGGAACTGGAACATGACTTCACAGTACCTGCTGGAATTTTCTGTGTGAGCTGAACGTGTGTTTTGTCCAGGATGCATAGAATTAATCATATGGAGAAATATTACAAGATCTCCCTCCAGCCATGTGGGGGGGCGGCGTGATTTTCCCCTCCTTTTTGTTTACATCAGGATCGCTCTTAGGTGAGACAGAATACCTGAAACAGCAATTCGTAAAAAGCACAGACCTTGAGGAAGACAGGCCGGCCACGCCGTCTCGGACCATCCCACCTCGCCATCCAGTTCCAGTAGAGCAATGTCGTGATTGAAGCGTTCGCACTGATAACCAGGGTACAACACCAGACGGCGCACTCCCATTTCTCGCGAGGGCGGGGTCTCCCTTTTCGACAGATCGTGTTCCCCTACCACAACGCGAATGTGTTCCACAGGCAGCTCAACTGGACCACTGGAATCGTTTAATGTCAGTCAAGACACGTGGTCACAAAACCAAAGCACTTTCAACTTCAGAGGGTAAATTTAAGTTCATCAGATAATATTTTGGTAAAAACACCAAGAAATGTAATAGGGCTTGGCTTTGTAGCACATATGGGAGAGATAAGAAATGCATACAAAATTTTTATTGAATACCATAAAAGCAATAGATAAGTTTGAAGGCCTAGGCGTACGTGAGAGGATAGTATTGAAATGAAGTTATAGAAATACGAAGTGTAACAACTGGATTCAAATGGCTGGAGATGGGATCCTTTGGCAGGCTGTTTTGAACATGGTATTGAACCTTATGTTTACGTTATTTTAGGGGAAAATGAAATTGTCAGTATTACCTGCACATGCAGTGTGCTGCAGTTATCACCCATCTCTTGTTGACTATTGTGCCACCACAAAAGTGGCCCCCCCTCCTCGTGATTGACACCAGCCACGGAAATTCCCCTGGCACCGCAGGCTCCCCGCCAACAATACGCCCCTCGCGGCGCCACTGTCGGCCACACGGCACATCCGCCACTGAAGTCATATTGGTAGCACGCATTGTAATCTCTTGTCATTTTACAGAGTTACACAACTAACAATTCACATTAAAATTATCATATTCAGAACTAAATACCTTATGTCGTTCCCAGAATTGGATCAACCCAGGGAAGCACGCGAAGACAAGTTATCTAAGTTCTACAGAAATGCATGAAAGTCTATTATATTAAAACGGACCTCAAACGAGCAGTAAGGTCTATGTGCTACGTCCAACTGGCTTATTGTATGCTCCGATGGTGACACTAGTGAATACGATAATGGATATTATAGTTGCATAACAGGCGGGAATTTTGTTGAATAACTACGAGATTTTTTTTTTTTAGTGTTCTGTCTGACGACAGGTCCGTATGAACAGGATCCTTCCATCCTTTTCTCGGATTGGGACCTGTTCATATACGTTCTTGGCAGATGATCCAGAAGTGGTTTGCCATTGCCTTCTTCTGTGTGTGAATGGAGTAATTGTTGGGATGCCACGGAGGAAAACTCCGTGCTGCCTAGACCACGGCCTTGCCCAACACAAGTTATAAATTCGGGCACCGCCGGGAAACGAACCCGAGACCCCAGGATTACAAGGCCAGCGTTCTAACCGCTAGACCACTGCAGGTGTTCAAATGTTCTGCCTTAACAGGCATATTAACGCAGGTTCATTAAATTAAACATTCTTATCTAAGTCGACTTTTTGAGCTGGTTTCACTTTTATCCATCACGAATACGACTCGCAGTGATAAGAGGGGTCATTGTCACTTTTGGACATCGGCCTGAATGGTTTGGTAACATTTCTGAAAGGCGCGCCCTCGGCTCACTCGTCGGTGAACTTCTCACCAGGCAATGAGGCGCTATATTCCAGAAGACAGTAATGTTCGCGGTAATGAACCTTCGGTGTCCATGAAAATGGGGACACTTTTGATTAGATAATGACTACTTATTAATTTCTCTGAAAGATCTCTTCTCCATGGACTTGAGGAAGCTGACGAAATCTGCGTTTGTGGTGGTGGGTAGATGAAACTGGATTTCCGATGCATCTAAAATACCTAGGGTTTTTATATTTGACAGACATAAACGAAAATTAAATTTACCCACAGCTTCTAAAATGTTTCCTCCCAGTAAACCAAATGAAACATCCAGACAGTACCTTCCCTTCATGCATTCACTTCGTACAAAGAACACACAAAAATCAGTTCGTTAATATCTGACATGCACTAAAGTATTTTCATCTTGAAGATAAATTTCTGCAATTTGTAATATATAACATTCCTGGCCGTGTCGTAGTTGAGGCGGTTTTTCGCCAGTTTCTCACCGCGGAGGTCCGGGTTCGCGCCCAAGTCAGTCCATGCGGACTTGTGGTGGACAAAGTGGCATTGGAACACGGGCCAACAATATATAGCATTTCTCCCAAGTTGGTCAGCTCCATGTAATATAAATAGTGTCAGATTACGGCGAAATGCATTGTCGATGTTGTTATACAACTCACAGTTCTCGACGCAAACGGCAGAGCGCGCTGCGAGGATGACCAGGACACAGTGGTACAGCTGCAGCGGGAACTCCATGTCGCACTGCACCGACGCTCTCAGGTCGCACTTTATAACAGGTGCAGGGGAGGTCACGCGCCCCTCCCCGATGAACCGCGACCTCGAACGCACGGGACGAAACAGAAGTGCAAGGTGACCTAACGTGGGACAGATTCAACTTAGAAGAAGAGACGTACGAATTAAAGTAGCTATCATGAGAGTGTGGACTGGGTTTATCTGGCGCAGGATAGGGTTGAATTCCGGGCTGTTGATAAAATGGTAATGAATTTTCGTGTTCCAAAGTGGGGCGTTTCTTAACGAGCTTCAAAATAAGATCCTGAACATAATGTAGCTAAGGCTTAAATTCTTTATGCTTTTGGTAAACTCAGTGATGAAGCTACCACGCGTGACCTCCAAATTACGAGTTAATTTTAAGGTATTCGTGGCAAATGACTCATAGTATTTTCTAATAAAACGTATTAAGAGGGAAGGTTATCCTACCGCCATCTGTGCCTGTTAAAACATTGCGTTCTCGTTGCTATAGCAACTAGCGGAGCGGACTGATATCTTTCTGGTCACAATCTTTTTCTACCAATTAGTGCGGAATAATAAGTTCTGACCTTTGATGACTCGGAAAATCCTGACTCCGGATGATATCTGAGCTCAAATTGGGGACATGTGCAATTATGTGTGACCCTGCCAAACTGAAGGTCGCCCATTCCTGTTATCGTTATGGAGTTATTACCACATATCACGGCGATTTTCGACAGTTGCCGCAATGTCACCGTACATCATTACGCCCTGTACTGTCATGTATAAATCGTAGACTTGCAACTTCGTACCAGCAGTCATGAAAGTAGCAGGTGTTCGTTTATCTACTACAGAGGTGCTGAGTGTTATATTGCCTCATGGGGGTCCATGGCATAGAATTAGAGAAAATGAGATACTGACAAATTCCAAGCATAGCTCTAGAAGCTCTTGGCGTGTAACATTTTTCCTTCTGATTTTTTATCCTTTAACGACGTGCTTTTAATCCCATTGTCACGGTTCCTGACAAGTGCGTAAATTTATTGTTCATTAATGTCTTTGTGTATCTACGTTTTGTAAGCTAAATTAATTATGGACTCGTGTTAATTTGAACAGGCGCCTACGTAATACAAAGGAATATTACATGAAGTCTTCTGTCGCTGCTGAGGTGACTCGTTCAAGTCATTCTGGGTTTCAGTGGTTTGTTTATGATCAAAACCTAGTCGTAAAATAACATGAGTCTAGGTCTGGTGTCGTTTCGACTGGAAATCAGACTGCCACACGCAGTGAAGGCTTGTGTCATTCTTGTAGAAAGTGACCCATTTACGTGTGGTGGTAGCTGAGTTCTCTCAAAAAGTGGAGTCACGTGATTTTGTAAATGACCGGTTCAGTTGCCCTCTTACTGGATTTCTCTGAGGGCCAAAAATTTTTCTGGGCATCTTGTTTTTAATTTATATTCTTCCGTGGGAATAAAAACGAAGAACTTTATAACTCGGCATCGGACTAGTCGAAAAGACTTTAGCACAATATAAACAAAGAATTGTTACATCATGCTTTTAGCATTAAACACATCAGACGTCCAGAACCCACTTCTGGGCGGCCGTTCAAGAGAGTAGCAGACGGTTACCATCTTGAGGCTGTAACTGGTAATTTATTGACGCCACTGCGTGACCAGATGAATAAGATCAAAACAGAAGCCTGTGTTCAAATGGACAAGATCATATGCTACTGTGTCTTGTATACCAAAGATGATAACGCGGTTTTATAAGCATTTCTCGAAATGTATATTTTAAAATTTCATTCTGAATCTCATTTCATATTTGTTGATTGTGGTCTTCGTGGTTATGATGCCTTGTTTGTAGTCTGAATGAAAACGTATTACCGTGGAGATGGCTGTCGTCTGGGATGCTGCGTAGTTTAGTCCGGACTGCACGACTTAACAAACCAGAAGACACTCAGTAATCGTCGTCCTTGTCTGAGAGAGACCAATCCAATTCACTTTCCATACCCCATTTTCGTAAGATACGTTTTAATATTATCCTCCCCTTTACTCTCAGATCTTCCAAGCAGTGACTCATCCCGAATGTGGGGTTGAATCCCATGTCTTAGCTGCTGAGCTCTGTGTGTGTCTCCCAGCCATGTTGATACCAGATATTGCTGTAAATGTTTGTCTGCGACATTAACCATTTGTTTTGCTGCTCGAAACACTGGAATTACGCATGACTCGTGTAACAAACAGTTCGTTCCCACATTCCGTTGGGCCAGGTCAATGTCAGTGGGTTCCAGGAAACAATGCGTCGTGTGTCCTTGTTGCACGTGAACTTGACATGCATTACTCTCACCTTCAGTCCCTGGCAGGTGCAAGGGGGCCCTCATACACAGGAAGTGCAGTTTATTCATTTACGAACTAAATACGTGAATTGGAGGGAGGTTCTTATCCAAAATCATGTTCAGCCTTCAACTATTGTTTGTATGAATCAGTCTCTGAGTAAAAGGTAGACCTTTGTAAACTTGGTTTCCATGCAGAATAATGGTGACATTTCACGTTCTCACATCTGTGAGTACGAAGATGACTGTCTTGCGAATTGTTACGCCATCTATTCTGTTAGAAGTTTACCGACGTTTTAGAGGTGCTTTCTGCCCTCAAAATTGAGACGATCGCCCAGAATACATTCGCCTTAAATAATTACAGTGCTGCAATTGTAAATATTTATGTAATGCAGTAAAGCAGAAAAATAAACCAAATTGTAACTTACAAATGACAGTGTGATTTCTGTTATGTTGAGTCGATTATCTCGGTTTGATCTTCGATAGTGCCTCAGCGTGCGCCCTAGTGTATCTTGGGTAAATGTATCGCTGATTTGGAACAAGACGCTTGAACCTGGGATGAGCGGACGCCAGGGCGCGTTGTTTCTCCGAGACGCCATTCCATTCCGAACGTGCTATATAAATTAGCATTATTCTTTCGTGTAACTGCTGTTGCGACGTAGCTTTTGACGGGCGCTGTATGTAAACGTCAATCGATATAATACGGTTCAATAAACATGTATTTTATTATTTAGTGTTCTGTCTGACGACAGGCCCATATGAACAGGATCCTTCCATCCTCTTCTCGGACTGGGACCTGTTCATATACGTTCTTGGCAGATGATCCAGAAGTGGTTTGCCATTGCCTTCTTCTGTGTGAGTGTGAATGGAGTAATTGTTGGGATGCCACGGAGGAAAACTCCGTGTTGCCTAGACCACGGCCTTGCCCAACACAAGTTATAAATTCGGGCACCGCCGGGAATCGAACCCGAGACCCCAGGATTACAAGGCCATGTAAGTTACATTAATGTTCTCCGTGAAGAAGGGCTACTTGATGTTTTTTTCTGGGTTTCGAGGGCGTCTTCATTCTCTGGTGGATGAGAACGTTTCTGAGAAACTTTTGTCTGTCTTCGGAGCTGAAGACGAAGATACAATGTTTTCTCCTAAAACGTTGCCGTCTATGTACCTAAAACTCCACACGGCGCCAAAACCCAGAAGAACATCGCCATCATCACCGCCGAGAAAACTTAAAAAATTTCACAAAAAGTATACATTAAAAGCTGTGAGAATAATCCACCCGATATGCAGAGCCATATGACGTAGAGGGGAAAAAAAGATGTACTTCACTTTGGTGTACAGGAGCATGCCTAATGCTCTTTCTTTGGCAATTCCGTATACAACATTACCCACAATCTTAATTTCTTTCAATATGAATTTATTGTTGCAAAATATATCACTCTTAGCAGATAAAACACGGATGACAACCTTTACCTTCACATTATGTATTCATTTACGCAGTTGTTCAGGTAACGCTTAAAAATTCTCCGTGTTCTAAAATCCAGACAACTGAGAGTGTGGCCTTGTTATTTAAAAACAAATGGTTTTTACCATTATGTGTTTGGCAACACTGACAATGGTGTCGCATTTCTGTCTTTGCGTCCATATTTATTTTGAAGGAAACTGGATAATGATCTGCATGCATTTAGCGCGTTTTCCGACCTTGACACACTCTTGCACTGCTGTGCAGTCACTGTGCACATGCATTATCACTTACTCACAGCAATCCAGCTGCCATGTTGCCTCAAGTTGTGTAAGTTTGATTGATAGCGTTGTGCTTTGTTGAACAACGGAGGTAAAAAGTGTCTAACCTGTACATGATGCACTGGAAAGGATGTGGAATGGAATAGAGGCAGATGGAATATTTTAAGGCAGTAGTTCCAAACCGGGGGTCCGCCATATCCACGAATTGAGCAGATTCTACAATTTTTGAATCTTGTGTTGCTGAAAGTTCTAAGCTTTTTAAACACACGTTTTCTTCCACGACGAAAAATTAATACACTCCTTTTAAAGATGGCTGTCTTTTGGGGTTGGTGAGTCATGTAACCTGGTAGAAGTTCATCGACGTCAGAGGTTCTTACTGCCTTTAGCAGCAGCACGTCTAAAACGTCGGTAAAGTTCTACCAGACACGACGCAACGTCCAAGAAGACAGCCATCTTCATACTCGCCGCTGTGAGAACCTGAAATTTCAACTGTAACTTCGATCTATATTTTAGTCAGTCGATATTGTATTTAATCGAAATGTATGGTAAATTTTTGAGGAGGGGGTTGGCGGTACCAGAAAGGTTGAGAAGCTCTAGCCTATGATACTGAGGGTGTGGACTGGGTTTTTCTGGCTTAGGACCGGAGCCAGAGATTGAGTTATGAACACGGTAATGAACCTTTGCGTTCTACAAAAGGCGAGAATTTAACTGGCCGATCGACTTTTTGATTCTCAAGGAGGGCTCCGTTCCATGTATTTCGTTATTTAAATAGGTCTTTACCAGGAGGGGCTGGGTACAATCGGGAAGCCACTGTCAGGATAGTCCACCACCGGGTCAATATTTAATGGACGACGTGTTCGAAATTTTGCCACACAGACAATCTACCCTAAAGAACTTGGGTCGGATATTCCATCACCACCAAGCGACACCATGACTCGGTCGCCGTGCGTATGAGAGTGAAATCTCTGGTTCCTGTGACTGGCGCCATGTGACCCACTTTCAGGTGCGCCCTGCGTCCTTGAGCTAGTCGGATGGCTGACAGACGTAACTGGAGCATGTGTACAATTTGTCCCGCAGTTTACAGCGGGGGGTTCATCCTTATAGACAACCTGCTTTGCAATGTCCGTACCAAAGGCTTACATGTCGTCTGCCTGAAACGCATACAAGTTTATTTAACGATGATGTCAGTAGCTCAGACAGACACGTCGAATGACTAAATGATACACAGCTTTTACTCCATGAAACTACCAACCTGTAATTGGTAACACGTGATAACGCGAGATATCACATCGCCTGTACGTTCACACCAAATTTACTGGTTTGTAAAAATGTCTGGATGAAATGATTATTACGTGCTTTATATTCTGTAATGTTCACAGACTTCGCATTTCTCTGCTCGTTCTTAATCTTGTTGCTATCTGCTGTGACGCGTTGCACAAGATGATTCATGGAATGATGCGGTAAGTCATTACAATGAATCCCACCTCCTCCATATCGATAAGCGATATCTATCGCTCCGAAGTAACTTTTAACACGTATCATCTTTCACAGAGCGATAGTTTTGAAATCGATATTGCTATCATTTCGGTGTGAACTGACGACATTGTAATGCATGTTATTTCTGTCTCAATAGATTCTATATTCCATGATTTTGTAAAAACTACAGCGAATGAATATACATTAATGCATCAGTGTAATTAAATAGGATGCTGTTGTGAATCACGTATTCGACCCCAATGTCAGATACGATCGTATTCAAATGAAGGTGCGGCTTTGGTTTAAAACAGGTCACAGCAACAATTCCATGCTAATGAAGACTCGTAGTTTATGTGTATACGGATAGTAAATAAAACGAATTAAATGGACTAGTCTGCAGAGAATTTTAAGTAACTTTATTTAGTCAAATTACGTTCTAATTTGTAAATTAATAAAGCCCGAGGAAAGTTGGTATCGTGTCACCGTGGCCTAATGTATCAGACCTTCAGAGGTGGTAGGTGGGCTGTAAACATAAAATAAACAGTCGCGAACAGCCGATGAGGTGTGGTCCTCCAGTTCGGTGGTTATGTAGGATCTTAGAAACTTCCTCGCCATAAAGAACTACCATCGTGTACAATGCCACACGGAGTCTCAGACTTTCATTAATTCTATAGGAAGTAGGTATAGGTTGGAAATAATGTTAAAATAGATCAATTTTGTCCATCCGTAATCAACTCAAATAGAATGTGCTACAGGAACGTCGGATGCATCGTCCATATTTGAACTTGGTCAATATGACGGGCACACAGAACGAGTGGAGGGAAACGAGCAGGCAGCTTTCTGAACCCCTAGTAAATTAAAATACAAGGGAAATTGTCTATAAAGTTAGCTCTTTACGAGCCTGCTTCACGGTGACTTATATGTAAATTATATTTTTAAACCGTGTGCAAGATACAAATATGTTACGCGTAAAACTAAATTAGAATTAAACCGTGTACAGAATGTCGCAGATGTCCGGGAAACACAACTGGTCATAATCGACATATTATAGATCGATGTCGAGTCACAAGCTGATCTCGTATAAAAATAATACGACAAAAAGATTTTCTTAAGGCACAACTTATGTCGTACGGCTACAACTCCAGTTCTGATGCGGTTGAGTCCACGAACGAATACAATTTGAGAGTTTCCAAAATTATAGAGCCGTTAGTTTTCTCCGATAAATAATTCATATCTTAAGTTCGCAATTCTCTTTCAAGTTTTCTTCAAACGCCTTCTTAGCTGCAAGTACTGTGGAGCAGACGAAATGTCGACTGTGTAATTCCAATGCTTTATAATGTTATTATGTGATCAGTTTAACATCCAATTCATAGTCTTGAGCTGGCGCAAGGGGTGACGAGTCTGATCCGCTCGTACTTTCTTCTGATTCAGTTTTTCTTGGAGAATTATCTGGTTGTAAATTTCGAAGAGGACCTACAAATAAGAGAAAATTTTTGATCAGTCACGTCAAAGAGGCACCATAACCCACGACGTCCCAGGAAGAGTTATAATTCAACTTAGGAATAAAACTATTACATCTGAAAACACTGAAACACTTCAGTAGTATTTGAAGATCTCGCGGTGGTGAGGGATATTCCATCACCACCAAGCGACACCATGACTCGGTCGCCGTGCGTATGAGAGTGAAATCTCTGGTTCCTGTGACTGGCGCCATGTGACCCACTTTCAGGTGCGCCCTGCGTCCTTGAGCTAGTCGGATGGCTGACAGACGTAACTGGAGCATGTGTACAATTTGTCCCGCAGTTTACAGCGGGGGGTTCATCCTTATAGACAACCTGCTTTGCAATGTCCGTACCAAAGGCTTACATGTCGTCTGCCTGAAACGCATACAAGTTTATTTAACGATGATGTCAGTAGCTCAGACAGACACGTCGAATGACTAAATGATACACAGCTTTTACTCCATGAAACTACCAACCTGTAATTGGTAACACGTGATAACGCGAGATATCACATCGCCTGTACGTTCACACCAAATTTACTGGTTTGTAAAAATGTCTGGATGAAATGATTATTACGTGCTTTATATTCTGTAATGTTCACAGACTTCGCATTTCTCTGCTCGTTCTTAATCTTGTTGCTATCTGCTGTGACGCGTTGCACAAGATGATTCATGGAATGATGCGGTAAGTCATTACAATGAATCCCACCTCCTCCATATCGATAAGCGATATCTATCGCTCCGAAGTAACTTTTAACACGTATCATCTTTCACAGAGCGATAGTTTTGAAATCGATATTGCTATCATTTCGGTGTGAACTGACGACATTGTAATGCATGTTATTTCTGTCTCAATAGATTCTATATTCCATGATTTTGTAAAAACTACAGCGAATGAATATACATTAATGCATCAGTGTAATTAAATAGGATGCTGTTGTGAATCACGTATTCGACCCCAATGTCAGATACGATCGTATTCAAATGAAGGTGCGGCTTTGGTTTAAAACAGGTCACAGCAACAATTCCATGCTAATGAAGACTCGTAGTTTATGTGTATACGGATAGTAAATAAAACGAATTAAATGGACTAGTCTGCAGAGAATTTTAAGTAACTTTATTTAGTCAAATTACGTTCTAATTTGTAAATTAATAAAGCCCGAGGAAAGTTGGTATCTTGTCACCGTGGCCTAATGTATCAGACCTTCAGAGGTGGTAGGTGGGCTGTAAACATAAAATAAACAGTCGCGAACAGCCGATGAGGTGTGGTCCTCCAGTTCGGTGGTTATGTAGGATCTTAGAAACTTCCTCGCCATAAAGAACTAATTAATTCATTAATTCTATAGGAAGTAGGTATAGGTTGGAAATAATGTTAAAATAGATCAATTTTGTCCATCCGTAATCAACTCAAATAGAATGTGCTACAGGAACGTCGGATGCATCGTCCATATTTGAACTTGGTCAATATGACGGGCACACAGAACGAGTGGAGGGAAACGAGCAGGCAGCTTTCTGAACCCCTAGTAAATTAAAATACAAGGGAAATTGTCTATAAAGTTAGCTCTTTACGAGCCTGCTTCACGGTGACTTATATGTAAATTATATTTTTAAACCGTGTGCAAGATACAAATATGTTACGCGTAAAACTAAATTAGAATTAAACCGTGTACAGAATGTCGCAGATGTCCGGGAAACACAACTGGTCATAATCGACATATTATAGATCGATGTCGAGTCACAAGCTGATCTCGTATAAAAATAATACGACAAAAAGATTTTCTTAAGGCACAACTTATGTCGTACGGCTACAACTCCAGTTCTGATGCGGTTGAGTCCACGAACGAATACAATTTGAGAGTTTCCAAAATTATAGAGCCGTTAGTTTTCTCCGATAAATAATTCATATCTTAAGTTCGCAATTCTCTTTCAAGTTTTCTTCAAACGCCTTCTTAGCTGCAAGTACTGTGGAGCAGACGAAATGTCGACTGTGTAATTCCAATGCTTTATAATGTTATTATGTGATCAGTTTAACATCCAATTCATAGTCTTGAGCTGGCGCAAGGGGTGACGAGTCTGATCCGCTCGTACTTTCTTCTGATTCAGTTTTTCTTGGAGAATTATCTGGTTGTAAATTTCGAAGAGGACCTACAAATAAGAGAAAATTTTTGATCAGTCACGTCAAAGAGGCACCATAACCCACGACGTCCCAGGAAGAGTTATAATTCAACTTAGGAATAAAACTATTACATCTGAAAACACTGAAACACTTCAGTAGTATTTGAAGATCTCGCGGTGGTGAGTACGATGATGGTTGTCTTCTGGGTTGTAACACCATGTAGTCTGATAGACGTTTACCAACGTTTCAGAAGTTCTTGATGTATTATGAGGACGATCGCGCTGCACGGTGATACTACCCAAAAGACAGTCATCATCATTGATACGATTCAGTTTCAGGAAATTTGAGTCTAGTTAGACACAGGAAACCCTAGGATTAAATGTGAAATAATGATTTTAAAATATCAAGGAAATTATTTTTGTTGTTTGGATTTCAAGTTCGAGTCTAAGTCACGTTGTCACCGAAGGCAAGTCAGTCAGTCCATGAAGATTTCTGTCTTCTGGGTTGCGATTAAATCGCCCTGATGACGGAGGCAGTATGACCTCTGAAACTTTGGTAAACATCGACCAGACTACACAGCGCAAGAACCCAGAAGACAGAAATCTTCATACTCACCGCTGTGAGAATCTCAAATCATACAGAGTCAGTCCATGTTGGTTTCGAGCCCTCTCTCTGGGGCTCATAACCAGATCTTATAGTCTGAGTGTTGCCTTTGTCGTCGACGGACACCGTCTATGATGACAGGTCAGTTCTGTCCTATTTGGTCATTTCTTTCGATTCATTTCTCCTTACCGATAAAGCTGAGTACGACAGGGAGGAGCACAAGGCCGTGAGCCGCTCCAATAAGCACGATACCCAGATACATCCTGAAGTAAAAGATCTGGAATATCTGAGACTTGGCGAACGCCAGAACCACAATTCCTGCGAATTTGGTCATCGTGATCCCAGACAGAACCTATGACAAAACATAACATCGTATTCGTATATTAACCCTTTGAAGCCGAAGATCGTCTGAATATTATTTATGAATTCAGTCCGTACCGCGAAGAAAACACTTCACCTCACCATTACGAAAATCAGCTGGTTAACCCTTTGAAGCCGAAGCTCGTCTTCATAATATTTACGATTCCAGACCGTACCGCGAAGAAAACACTTCACTTAACCATTAGAAGTCGAATCAGGCGGTACCACATAAGATTTAACAAAAGAACATCCCGGTCAAAGCCTTAATAGCCTTGCAATTGGTAAATCTTCGGTCTGGGTTGTATACTTGTCGCAAAACATCTCCGAGCTTCGTTGACCTTTACTAGTACAAGTTGGTGGGTGGGCAGTCAAGAAGGGAAGCGATTGTCTACAAGGCGCCTTTATCTCCCCTTGCTCTTTTCAATATTTCCACCCCTCTTGCTGTATCTTATGTTCGCAGATATTTTACGTCCAGTATACTACATAAATAGTTTCACAGTTTTTTCCTTAGTCGCAGTAGTTCATAGAGTAATATCCGTGGTAGCTAAAGACACGGCAGATGCGAAATTGATACATGATAATTATTTCTGCCGGTAAAACAGTGCGCCATACATGATGCCCGAGCTCTCCCTGTATCAAAAACGAAGACTTACCGAACTTCCCGTGTTGATGAGCACGTCTGTTGCTCTGAGGACTCTGGTCTTTTCAGTGGACAGAGTGAAAGCATGCACGATATGGCTGCAGAACTCCACAGCAATTCCTACGGCCTGAAAGAAAAATCAGAGAGTTGGAACTTGGGATAACGCGTTAAGTAACACAGTTTAACACTGTATTCGCATGCACATTGCTACAGGCTTTTAGAAGCAGTAACACAGGCCTATTTCCTGCATGCTTAAATGTCACGCCGTGAAGAGTTGTGGATGAATGGATTTACAGTTCCTTCTTAAACACTAGGTAGAAGCGAATAGCCAATTTCACGCTCCCGCCATTTTAATTTGGTGAAAGATGGACCAGTAGAGACCGCGTATGCCCCAAAACCAGTCTGGACACTACGACTCATATAAAGATCCCTGCTCCTAATAATTTGCCACTTTACACATGGAATGTACCAAAATAGTTGAGGGATACTTGTAGCACTCACCATGACAAGATTCACCAAGGATACTGCGTTGAGGGATACGTTCCCCCAGTACATCAGACCGCCCAGGTTGACCACTACCATGATTACCATGACCAACACGATAAGAGCAGAAAATATGTCGAAACCCGTCAGCACCAGGGTGGCTACGAACACGGCTGCCAGGGACAGTCCCAGAGACTGGAATGTGTCCTCCCAGATGGTGAGGTACTGCTCATAGAAGACGTAGAACACGCTACAAAGCATGAGATTCGTGTTGTTAATTACAGTTTTCTCCGTCATTTTGTTAATTCATCCATCTTAAGTCTAGACGTTCTTCTTGGGTCATACGCTGCGCTAGCATAATAAGTAATGAAGCACAATATTAATGAACAACGATTAGCGAACATAAATGAAACTTGACAGGTGTACCTGTACGGGAAAACCTCCACGGCGGACGACTCTAAGTATCCATTTAGCATGTTTGAGACGTCAGCCGATATACGTCTGGCGGATCTCAGCGCCTGGTAGTAATCCTTAGAGGTCTTGAGAGTCGTGTGATACGCCATGAAGTAGCTGTCTTGAGCGTGTGCTTTGCCTCTATCGTCCAGAAGATAGTTCAACCCCTAGAAAGAGAATTGTGTCATTATTTCAGAAATAATTTCCACTCCATTTACAATCTACATTTGTGTTGAGATGGCCGTGACATGTGGGAGACACGGAGTTGAGAAGCACATACAAAGAGACAGGCGTAATATGAGGATAATATTAAAAGGGATTTTAAATACATGGGATATGAGGATGTGGACCAGTGTGGGCGGGGTCTTGTGAACACGACATTAAACCCTGGAGTGCTCAGGAACTTTGATCCTCGGGGTCGTTTTTGCTTGTTACCTGTGCGTACGCCGCGTGACCACCCTTGGCGCATTTGGGTTCTGGATTGCTGACCAGAAACGCAGGTAAATGCTGTTCGAACTCCTCAGTTGTGGGTCGCAGGACGCCGTTCTTTACAGTCGAGGAACATGCCTCGGGCATTGTACCTGGAAAGTGACATATCACGTTATTGATTGCAACCTGACAGATGATGAGGCAGCATGTACCCCTGAAACGTCTGTAAACTTCTACCACACTACACAGCGCTACAACTCAGAATACAGCCATCTTAGAACTCTCTGTAATTCATCATTCGTAATTTCCCTTCCATATCTCATTCAATTATACAAATTCTATGTAGTTTAAAAATATCATTATACGACCTAAGAATAAATCAGTAAGGTAATTAGGAAGCATGTTTAATTCGGTAATTTTTGTCTAAAATAAAATAAATTGATGTATTGTGGATTATAATTATTTTTTTTTTTTCAGGACAGCGGTTGAACCAGTGACGGATAACATGTCTTGAAAGGTCAGTGAATATGTCTTCAGATTTGTCCTATTTTGTACCTTGGAAAAACATAGATAAGCGGACTTCGCACGTGAATATCATAAACCAGGATAGTTGCGTTAAGATCTGGTTTGAACCTGGGATCTACTTAATACGAAGCAGGATCTTTGTCTCTACTAAACTTAGAAAATCGGACCAGTACCTGGAAAAACCAAAGGATCTGAACAGCAGCTCTCTAACGTCGTCCAGTCGAAGTAGTCATCAATCCAGGATGAAGAAGGACGTGCGATGTACGTACTGCACCAGAGACACAGCGAAAGTTAGGTTACAATACTCCCGATAAGTCTATAAGTCAGCCTTATGAAATACAAAGTTTGCATCGTATAGCAATATGAAAATTAATTGAGACATGTTATCCCATGTTCTGCAGATATATCCAGTTTTATCCTAATCGTCTAATATTAAATTAAATTTTTAAAATCGACACTTAACTAACAGCATCATTTCTAGCACGATGTGTTTGTTCTACTCACAGTAACACTCCCCGTTTCACACGGCCATAAACTTTTTCCGAATTTTCCTTAAAATTCTTAAATGATTAAAATAAATTACTATTTAAATATGTAACCAAATGGACGCCAATAGTTACATTACGTTTTAGATAAATTAATTTTGTTGCAAAACTGTTCAAGCGAATAGTCGAGATACGCATTCTCTGAGTTCAGATTTTAACCGTGGGCATTTCAGATTCGAAGCAGGAGTTTTTATTCGAATCTGTATGAATATAAATTTTATTCGCTCTACAAAATTTAACGTTGGTATCCCAGTACCAAATTCAATCGATATCCATCCAGCAGTTCCGGAGACGAAACACGCGGATGGTCAGTCCTGCTGTCGGACACGATCGCCTGATTATGTATACATTTTATACATTTTGTAAAAAAACAAGGTGGAGCTAACTAGCTCTTATTAGACTTCCGCGGAAATCGTTGGATTCGAAAACGTATTTAGTCGTTACCTCTCAGGAGACAAGTGAGCTCGAAAGAGGTGAGTACTCAGGGAGTCTGCATTGCAGCCAGTTCCACCGCAAACCAGGTTCTGTATGTTACCGTCACTGTAGTTGAGCCCGGCTTTAAGTACGAAGTATACAGGAGGTCCCATGGAGAGCAGGTCTTTCATATACTGTAACAAGTAAATCATTATTACCTCCTAAAACTTACTAAGAAAGTTGTATATTTCAACTCTTTAAAGCCCATTCGTAACTAAGTTCCCACGTGCCTTAGCAATAAAAACATACACGAGTTTTGTCACTAAGGTGTACTAGTTATGGGTTTAATGTGATTTTCATAATAAACCTTTCTTACCATAAACCAAAGTAAAGAAGAATGAGATGGGTGGAACATGTAGCGCGCATGGATGGGGCAAGAGATGTGCACTGGGTATTGGTTGGGAAACCTGAGGGGAAGAGACCGCTGGGGAGACCTAGACGTAGATGGGAGGATAATGTCAGGCGGGATCTATGGGAGATAGGAGTTGAAGGAGACTGGATTTTGTTGACCCAGGACAGGGACCGGTGGAGGGCTTTGGTTAATTCGGTGATGAACCTTCGGGTTCCGTAAGCCATCTAGTTGGTTGGGTCCACTATTTGGGAAGCCTGGGGGGAAGAGACCTCAGGGGAGACCTAGACGTAGATGGGAGGATAATCTCAGGCGGGATCTATGGGAGATAGGAGTTGAAGGAGACTGGATTTTGTTGGCCCAGGACAGGGTCCGGTGGAGGGCTTTGGTTAATTCGGTGATGAACGTTGCGGTTCCGTAAGTTAGTTATGGGTTGCGTTTTATTAGAGATAGTGACTTCGTCTTCAAGCGGTTTAGTGTGAATTTGTTAACAGCTTACTTGGAAGTAGACGAGGACGTAGGAGTCCTCGGGCATGGACAGCTCCTGATCGAGTCCCACCTCTGCCAGAGGGAAGAGGCAGATGCTGACACAGAGCCACAGTCCGAACAGTAATACGACACCTGCGCGCACCCAGGGAATCCCCAGAAGGTAGGGCGCATAGAACTTTTCCAAACCGTAACTCAGTAGGTTTTCATGTCGCCTAGAGCCAACATTCTTCTCCGAGGACACAATACAACAGAGCACGTCGAACCTTTTTCCCTGCAAAGAATTCAGTGTTGCAGTTTTTATATACATTTTAGTCTCATTGTTACTCAAGTTAAAACTTTGTTAGTTTGAGATTGAAATTAAATGTACAAGAGTTTGAGTTCAGATTTTATTATCACACGTCCATAAATATACCGTTGTACATTTTAAAATGTGTATTAACTTGTCTTATATTTATTTATTCATAAAATGGGCGCGGAAAAACTGATCGGGATTATTTGAAATAGGCTGCACCAGAATTTGGAAGGGTAGGGATTCGAAATTTCATTCTGGTTTTAACTAGTCCAATAATATTACCGACTTGCATGCGTTTCAAATTTAAGGCGCCTTTAGATTTGACCGATGGATGTTTCTAAAACGTGTCCAACTGCGTGGTTTATACTCACTGCTTGTCTTCTGTCGTCCAACGCAAGAAGACTGACGAAGCACGTGATCTGGAACAGGAAATCCAGAAGCAAGGCAACTGTAGCGTAGAGAGCAAACGTCTTTACGGCGGGCATGTCGGAGAGAGCACCTGAGAAAAAGTATGACCTTTAGAACTTGCTTATTAATTTTATTCATTTATTCTTTTGTTTATAAACATTTAATTTTTAGATTTGAGATTCTCACAGCAGGGAAAGTATTGGTATTTATCCTGCTGGTTTTAACGATATATGGTAGATGGATACAAACTTTTCGAAGGAGCATGCTGCTTCCATCTTCAGAGCCCGTGGCTTTACAACCCTGGAGACCGGCATTGACAGTTGATTTTGAAAAATTATATTTGTAACTTATTTTTAAAAAGTTTAATTTTAAATGTGGTGGATATACATGTTATAAAATTGCCTTTCTGACAGAAGGGTGGTATCAGCTTGGGGAGGCGACAGATTAAA
>NW_019059701.1:481472-501315 GCF_000696155.1 Zootermopsis nevadensis | reverse complement strand
GGCGGTGAGTCATAAGATGGTTGTCTTCTGGGTTGTTGCGCCGTGTAGTCTGGTCGATGTTTACCAACGTTTCTGAGGTCATACTGCCTCCATCATGAGGTCGATCGCCTCTCTCAGTAATTCTGAAGTATTTAAAACCATGTCATGAGTGTTACTGCCGATGTGTTATACTCACTGGATACATCTCATCATGGTGTCGATGTAGCCATTGGTAAGATTTGGACTGTTCTGTAGGTATCCCCACACACTCTGGACCGTGCAGTTTTTCACCGAGACAGGGTCTCCAGCTGCGACCAGTGGAGCAAAACAGATCTTGTTGAGACCCTTGCCCTCGTCTTCACCGAGCTGCAAAACGTAACGTTTCACATTCAGTTGGACTTCAATACAAGTCTTTCGTTATATCTTAAATGTTATCGTAGTGTTTTGTTAATGGAATAAGAATCTCATGGCTCTATCTACCTCAGATTTATTTGTATAGGGTTTCCTTGGCCTTCATATTACTTTTTATCCTATATATTTATAATTTTGTGTTTTCATCGGTCACTGTGTTACCCCTTTTATCTGCACGGTTTATCTCGTCGTGCATGCAGTAATCTCGTAAATTATGTTATCGGTCTCAAGCTTCTGACAATTAGGATCTTAAACTTGCTTCTGATCGTCTTTTCTTATTGTCGCTTCAGTCTGTTTACGTATCTCACTGGTTTAACAAACCGTTTGTGTATAATCAAGTATATTCTTTTGAATATTATTTTACTAAAGTGCCTGAAACTTATTCTGTATATAATTTCTGGACCACAGATCATTAACTATTGGTATCACAAAGAAACTACACCCCTAGTCCGAATTTAGTAATGTCTTCGATCAGTGTCGGGTTATGAAAACTATCGATTGATCAGATCGCATTGTTAATTATAAACCCATATGGTGCATTAGTAGAATTAGGTTTGGCAGCGAGTATCGAAATACGGAAAGATATGGCCCCTTCCCCAAATTGTATACCACAAATCCAACGTGGCAGCGACTGAGACCTCAGCTACGGAACAGCTGCAGTTGGTATTACCAAATGTATGCAGTTTACCACCCTCACTATTCCTGTACAGTGTGCAAGTCGACTGAATAATTTCTGAGAAGATTATACAATATGAAATAAATATGGAAACACATATGCAAAGGAAGAAGCAAATATAGAAATTAATAAGAAAATGAATTACACAGAAGGGAAGAAGAAATTAAGCAAGAAAGAAAAATAAGACACTACAGGGAATAAAGACAAAATCAGGAAAGTTGAAATAAGTTTGGTTTCATTTTGTTGATCTGAGTGCACATGTCACAAAATATTACCGTCCGAATATCGTATCTTTATAGCACCCTCCATTGGGCAGAGGCCGCGATACCTGCAACCCTGTCCCGGGCGAAACGGGACGAGTCTTTGTGTGTAATACACAACCGTTCCTTAAAAAAACATTATCTTACTAGGTAGTAAAGCATTATTGCCAATTTAGGAAACAAGACATATTACTTAAATGTTTCTGTTTATAGTTGGTAGCTGAAATCTCAGATTCTCATGGCAACATGAATGAAGATTACTGTCTTGTGGAATTTGCATCGTGTAGTCTGGTAGATAATGACAGGAAGCTCCTCTAAAATTTCGGTCTATATCTACCAGACTACCCGGCACAACAGCCATTGTCGGTTGGTAGCTGTTTCAACATCGAAGACCAGAACGACTTCACTGGTTCAAATGACTTTGTCCTTTGTTAAGTGATCTGATCAATGTCGTGATTAAAGTGACTGACTGGTGGTGATACAACGCCATCAGCGGTTGTCACTCACGCTGTACCTTTTGAATCTGATCCTGGAGTTTGAAAACGGCGCTAAGGAATGTATCGTTGAACACTGGTCCGTATTCTTTGTCATCCCACTTTACCTGTAACAGACATACACGACTAGGTCTCACAAATGGTATCTTCCCTTCAAGTTTATCGACTAAAATTATGTATGCATTTCTCATTTTTCACATGCGTATTCTGTGTACCGGATATTTCATAACAAGTGCTGTACTTTTTCAGGGGAAATTACATTCAAAGACAGGCATACATCAGATAAAGCTTCAATTGAACTGATGACAATATAATTACCTTGTCTATCCCCACTGCCTTCACAAACACTTGCTCTGTGCGGTAGAAAGGTTCGAAACGGCTGTCGAAATACTCTTTCTCAAGACGCGAGCGACTCTGCGGCGCAGCCCAAATTTCTACCGGATCTGTCGTCACCTGTAAGTCGAAAGCCCCATAACCCAAGGCTGCCACAACCCACGAAGAAGCAAATAGAATTATAGCGGGGTGAGAAGCAAACACTGAAAACAAGAAAAGCAAATCAGTGACATGGTTGTTATGCGCTGTGTTTCGTTCTGGCGTGCAAAAAAGACGGAAGAACTCTCGGTACACTATGCCTGCGAAGTGGATGAAAAGACGAACAACATAGGATGAGACAGGTGGAAGATTTGGCTCACACTGAGCCGGCGATTGTAATAAATTACTTTAAAAACTCTGAATAGCATTAATGATTATACACTAAAACGAGTTAATTCTAGAAATTTCCTCATACTTTTTTACTTAGATTATTTCTTTAAATATTACTGTTCGTTCTTAAGAAATAAAATATAGGAGAGCTATGTTCCTGGAAAATTCCTCAGTGGCGACCAATAGGATAATTTTCATTGCTGTTCATCCCATGCACATCGTGAAAGAGGTATAGTGAAGGAGCTCTCCAAAGTTCGTCCGAAGCAAACTCTTTCTTGAGCAAATACGGACCTAGCTGCGGGGAGCAGATCTTTTGACTCAGGATAGGGATCAGTGATGGACACGGTAATAAACTTTCAGGATCCATAAGGGACAGGAACTCTCTTGATGAGGCGTTGATTATTAGCTTCGTACACGCAGAAGAAAAATGCATCTTTAACAAAATACATCAAGCATTGTAAAATGTAACAGAGTCACCACAAACGAAGCTTTGGACTTGAGAAACTGCAAGATCTACGAATCATTACTGCCGACTGGTTAGCATTCCTTTGTGTTCGGAATATCCCTGATTCAAATCTTTCGCAGTTTTCCTCAGCTCTTCCAGATAAATGTCAGAATATAACTTTAAATTAAGCCATGACCCCTTCCTTCCATATCCTTACCAGTTCACTATTCATTAATACTAATATCGACGCTGTATAGTCTGAGCTAGTGGCAATGTCGTTAAATAACCACAAATAAAATAGACTTCAGATGTACGATTCTTATGTGGTTAACAGTTCATTGACTACCTTCATTTTCATTGACAGATGACATTGTCGGTACATTTTTTATTATCAGTAATTAATTACAGGTGCATGATAGCGATAACAGCATTAAAATTCCATTTATCTAATCCGAAATCTCCAGGGGATGTCATATGTTGCCTCTCGGATTGAACTTTGTATTTTAGTCTAGACACACAACAAGCGTTTGGCTTGCACCTATACTCTATGATGCCTGAGGTTTCTCGTAGTTTACCACAGCATCTCTTGCCGAGTTCGTGATAGTAGTATCTTAAATAAGCCAAGATCACATCCTTCCACATTCTTTCTAATTTATAGATACCATTATTTTACCATTCAAAGCTATGTAATATGTGCTTGATACGATGTTGTTAAATAAAATAAGGAGAAACGCATGCACATCAACATACAGCCTTTCCGTGAAAGAGTATAGGTCTTCAAATTTTAATTATATATTAAATTTGACGAAAGAACATCAAAGTAATTGTAATATTGTAAATTTTTGTGTCGTAGGTTCTAGTATTCGTCATTTTAACTGTAGTAAAGACGTCACTTTTGATTCGTAGATACGGACTTTCGTCTTTGTAAAACATCCAAAAGATACGTCTGATGGACTTATATTAGGTAAACGGGGAGTCCAAGAAATTTGTTCCCTCTTCACAACCAATTATTCTGAAACTGTGCACTCAGCAAAACCTTCGCTGAATTGAGGATGAGAGCCATGATGTTGGTAGACGACGTTATTTTCAATTTCAGGTTGTGCGAAATAGTTGTTTTCTACCAAGTCCAAATGTGTATTAGTCTTGTTACTAGTTCCTGAAAATACATATTCAGCTTTGGAGTATCTGTTTCATGTTCTACACATTATATGGGTGGACAGGTATAAAAAAATTTACATTTTACAACCCCTAGCCGAGTACAGTATTGATTTGTCAAAATACTGTCGGAATCTACAGCAGTTTACCCAAGATGCATTGCAGCAGTTTCTCATGAAAATAGCTGAATTATTACAGGTTGGATGTATGACCCATGAACGGGTGTTGAATCTACAATAAAATCCGAAATAAAAATACAATATTATTTGAAAGTCGCAGCTTCTTCTGATATTTTCTCGTCCAATTTCATAAATAAGTTTGAAACTCTGGCATCTTTCTTGGAAAGCCTATGAAAGTAGGCCTGCGCATTTGAAGGCTGGTTCGCAAGAGGTTTATTGAAGTGTTGAGGTAAAACTTACCGATACCCCACTTTGTGAAGAATCGCTCTAAACCAGAGTTGAAGGTGTGTTCAAGAGTGGTCAGGAATGCAGGGTATCGAACACCGGAGAAGTTCGCTAAAACATTAGAGAAATAGGATAATATCAAAATAAATTAAGTTTAAATCAGGGCAGGCGGCAAGGGCCTCTGAAACGTCGGTAAACTTCTACCAGACGGCTCAACAACCCACAAGACAGCCATCTTCTGTACCTAGGTTGTAATGACGTTTTGGCTTATAGTTAGTTACCGACAGTTAGAAGAACGTTGATTGGTACCTGTAATGCTTAAGTGTATGAAAATCCAGAAGTCCGCAATTTAAAAGAAATTATTTTCATTTTTCTTTACGAGAGCCTTCTTTCAGATACTTCAGTCTTTAAGAGCTGGTTACTATATATAAACTGTAATAATTAAAGAGGCTTTGCTCTGTGTTATTCTGTACAATTGAACTATACTTCCCCACTATCTAAAAACTGTCATGAATAGCATTAAAAGTAGTAATTTTGAGATTATAGACATGTTTATTAAAATTTTAAATTAAGAGATTGATTTGATCTTCTGTATCCACCAGTTTGACAAACAACTCACGTTTTAGTTTGTGAAAGATGAACAGCAAGGCGACGAAACACACCGCCAAAACTATATACACAATGCACATGATGAAAGCCAGACCGTAAAATCCGGCTATCTCGAACTCTTCATCATCTTCCGCTGGGAAAGGGACCAAGCCCCCTGAACCAGGGCAACTCGCTTCGCAGTCTAAGCAACTACATGCTGCGCTATCTTCCTGCAAAACCAAATTTTTTGGATTGATATTTGAATAAAACCGTGCACAGTGCTTGTTGAAAAATCAAAATCCTTCAAATTGTAAATCGGAGAAAAGGGAAAAGAATACTGCGGTATATTCCCAGCTGTCCTTTCCGTAGAGAAACAGAATTTTTTTGAGTTCATAGAAATATTCACATGGTGTTTAAATACGCATTCTAAAATCTCATATTTTGTACAATGTACAGGGCAAAACATAACACGTTGCTTTGTCTTATTTCGTATTGGATTTCAACAGCAGTAGGCTAGTCAGCTAGTGAAATTCTCCGCCTTTTATGTGTGCTTATTACTGTTTTCGCTAGAAGCCGCCAATAGACCTGTGCTGAGCCAGATTAATCCACTACACTTTATAACCTCTTTTAAGATCTGTACCAATATTATCCTCCCCACCTATTTTAGGTCTCCCAAATGTTCTCATATCTCCATGTTTTTAGATTAAAATTTTGCGTGTATTTCTCATTTCCCTCAAACGTGTTACGTGTCCCTTGTATCTCATATTCCTTGATTTGTTCGCCTTAATAATATCGATAAAAATTATAAATTATAAACGTCCTCGTTATGCAAATCGACCCGTAACACGTGATCTTCGTAAGAATGTAAGCTCTATGAAACGTCGATACTTACATCATATGGCTCGGAGCAAGACTTTGTTTCTATTCTCAGTGGTTCATATACACCATTACTCTCTGCTATTTGTATGTAGTTGATCTGGAAGGGCACGAAGTCACTGTCCGCTTCATTTCCCATGTAGGCAAACCACCTGAAATATGTTAACTTCTTTATACATAGTCACTCACACTGTCTCATTCTTTGCATTCCCTATAATCATAAATTTGTAAAAGACAGACACATTATAATAACACTCACGAAGAAATTCAACGACTGAGGAAAAACGAGAGACTAGAACAGGCTGTGACGTAATCCATGAAGGAATTAAAGAAGATTAAATATGTGGAAGGCTCGCTACCATTCAGTTCAAAACAAATGCATTTCCATCCATGTGCATAAGTGAACATCTAATTAAACCTTAACTTTACCTGTTTTATAAGAGAGTGAAATTTGTTGTTTCGCGTCAAGACAATAATATTTGAGGATTGAGGGTACTAAGAACATTTGGATGTTAGGCAGGAAGTAAAAGGAGTAAGGAGAAAAATACATAACGAAAAGCTTTGTCATTTTTGTAAATGAGTAGATGAATAAGGATGAGATGGTTGGGGCATCAGAACCCACGAGGAAGTTTATAAACACGTGCAGATATTTATTCGGAGAACCTAAAGTGAAGCGATTCGAATAAATGAAAGGACAGTATTGCGTTGTGTTTATGGAGAAACAGGGTTCCGGGTTGAGATCTAGAATCAACTGGCTAAACAGATCATGTTTAGAAGGTATTATAAATCTTATATGCAAGAGTTATTCTTGAGACGCTAATGATTGCTCGGATAGTTAAGAAGTTACTCGTCTTCTGGAAACCCCGTGGTCCATTACAGTGTTACAAAAGTCCAGTCCTAATCCAAAGCCAGTTTAATTCAATCTCAGCCCTCGTGCATTATTTATCTTGTGTTATGCAGAATTTAAATCTCGGGTTATTTGAGTGTTTTACGCCTTTAAGTAGACGTCACGGCGTCTCTCACCTTTCCGGAGTGCAGTCTTCAGCGCCGTAAGGAATGCACATGCTACCTAGGGCCAGCCCACCACTAGATGGCATTACAACTTGGCGACAGGACTCGTATGTTCCATTTATGTACTCCGGATCGACGTATACGTTCATGGCATTTATATACGTTTCTGTAAATAGAAGATACTTGTGAAGCGGATGACAGAAATATTTCCATTTCTGCTATCACCTGATGAACTTTATACTTCATTTTTTTCCATTATTTGTGAATGTTCAGATTTTAGTAGACACGGGAAATATATTGTCAAGTGTAAAATTAATAATCAGAAGTACTGTTGAACATGGCTGCCTTCTAGGTTATTAGGCCGTGTAGTCTGGTAGACGTTTACCGACTTTTCAGAAGTCCTTGCTGCCTCCATCATCTGAGTAATGTTGGAGGCAGCAAACACTTCTGAAACGTCGGTAAACTTCTACCAGACTACACGGCCTAATAACCTAGAAGGCAGCCATCTTCATACATACATGTAATATTGTTCAGGATCACGTGATATAACGTGTCAGAATATTACGTAAAAAGATAATATTCTGGATTGTTACGCGACGTGGTATTTTAGGTAGATGATAACGTTCCCTAAGAACGTCACAACTCCATCTTTAGTGTAACCAACTTGTCAAATCCCAGAAGACCTTAGTTGTCGTTTGTTAGTGAAAATCTCCATTCACCTACAATGAAAGTGCTTATTTCACTATGAGTCAACGGATATATTAAAACTTCAGGAATTAAGAATGTGCCACCTACCCATGTGAATTAATTTTGTGGTTTTAAGAAAATGAATTATTTTAATCCTCATTAAAAGAGTTATACTAGCAATTAAGCCGAGTTATGTGACTTAGAATGAGTGATCAGTGTTTAATGGGCAGTGTTTGCAGAATACAGTAAAGATATTTAGTGGATGTGACGGCGACACGGTCTTTCCGCAATGCGCGATCACTGCGTCGGTGACGGCGTTTCTTGGTCCTAGCGGCACATTCGTCAAATATCTTCACTGTGTTATGTGGTACGTTACCGTTTCTTTCATTCTGTAGCAGCTCTGCGGGCTCGATGAACTTGCTTTGGTTTACAGAACAAGTGAATTCGCATATGTGCTTCATCAGGTTCTTGACACATGAAGTGCATCGCTTTAGGATACCCTCTGCTAACTGCAGTTTCTCGTCCATTGCTTGTAGCTGCACTGTGGTACAACACGTGCGAATGCCAGTGCCTGAAACAGGTATTTCAGTATTAACCCATTGACGCCTAGTGGTAAATATATGTACCACCTGTTTAACAAAAAGTATTTCTGAATTTTACCCACAAAGTATAGCCTATTTTTCGGTTTCACAATATGTTTAGATTAAACATTTATAGTTTTCTTAAACACCAATAAGTAGTTGATCTTTGTAATTGTTGTGGGTTGTGTTTTCTTTGAAGTGAGAATCAGTAGTGACATACAGAATGAACTATCCCAGGATTTTCCCGGAGAAACTTAGAAAACCCCGCTAAATATCCCAGTGAATGTATCCGACTCTGGGCCAAAAACTGAACACAAAACCTCGCGATTTCTTAGTTGAAATAGTAATTAAAGCACGATTTTCGTCAGGTATAAGCTGATTAATACTCACCATCATCAACATGTAAATGAGGACATCTCCTGTTCAGGATCTGCAGTCCAACAGGGTCTTGGAGTACTGGCGCCTCTATCGTGCTGTAGCAGTTTTTAATCTTGCCTTTCTCGTCAGTGTAACACTGCCCATACCAAATGCAGTGCCCGTCTTCATCAGCCTATATATATATAAAGCAAAGCGTACAGCGGAGTTACACTGAACAAATCTACTTTGGAAAGAGCTTTATGGCGTAAGGATGTAAGTATTACCCATAAAAGCGGAGAATTTCTTTACTGGCCTTAAACATATTTATATGCTGTGCCATGTGTTTCTTGAAGATTTCTGTCTTCTGGGTTGTTGCTACCATACTACACAGCGCAACAACCCAGAAGACAGGAATCTTCATACTCAGCGCCCTGATGACGGAGGCAGTATGACCTCCGAAACGTCGGTTAACATCGACCAGACTACACAGCGCAACACCCCAGAAGACAGGAATCTTCATACTCAGCGCCCTGATGACGGAGGCAGTATGACCTCCGAAACGTCGGTTAACATCGACCAGACTACACAGCGCAACACCCCAGAAGACAGGAATCTTCATACTCAGCGCCCTGATGACGGAGGCAGTATGACCTCCGAAACGTCGGTTAACATCGACCAGACTACACAGCGCAACACCCCAGAAGACAGGAATCTTCATACTCAGCGCCCTGATGACGGAGGCAGTATGACCTCCGAAACGTCGGTTAACATCGACCAGACTACACAGCGCAACACCCCAGAAGACAGGAATCTTCATACTCAGCGCCCTGATGACGGAGGCAGTATGACCTCCGAAACGTCGGTTAACATCGACCAGACTACACAGCGCAAGAACCCAGAAGACAGAAATCTTCATACTCACCGCTGTGAAAACCTCGAATCTTACAGGGGGTTTCTTGCCGGCTTCGCGACCAGATCCATCTGTTGTGGTGGTGGACACTATGACAAACCTTTCTCCGATTTTCTCGGCTTTCTTCTGTCAGTATCATTTCACCGCTGTTCCATTTCATTCGTTTCGTGTGGTGCATGGACAATGTGCTTGTTAACGGAACAGTGCCTCAGAGATGTAATCTCATTTTACTGAATTACCTCATTCCCCTGACTTTATAACATACGATTTCTTTTGATTTCGTCTTTAAAATCACTTTTATGTTCTCTGAATTTCTATGCGCTATCTTATCTTACTTTCATGACTAAACAAGTTTTAAGAGAATTAAACTGCTGAATTTCCCATAGATTACAACAAATTTATATTTCCATTCTTATTCTATTCTCTTTCTTACAGAACAACCAAACTCTACTAATTTAACATTATTATAAATTTATAATTCGCATTAATTTTCAACATAGATCAGAATATTTTAAGAAAATTTTTACTTTTACAGTGTGATTGTCTTCTTTACCTTTTATCGGTTATACTATCAGCCTGCATGCTAGTTTGCTCTCTTTAATTTGTACTCACCTGGGTTGAATATGCACTAATTAAGACCAGAAGAGACGGTATGAGTTGACTGTAATACTTCATGTCACTGGATCTGTGAATCATATTTATTGCTAATTACGTTAATTTAATGGACAGAAATGTAAATTCCATAAAGTTATAAATAAAATAAATTAAGGTACTTTAATGGACTTAAATACAAACTAAGTATATGTTCTTGTGTTGTCACCAGAATTCCGAACAAAGCCATAATATAAAACTACTCGTAACAATACTTCTTAAATGAGGCAAAGTTGAAATATCCGAAAATATCAGTGTCGAATCTGTAGCTCAGGATGTGACTAATAAGATGTCAAGAGTCCTCACTTCTTTGCTGCGTCTCTAAGTGTGTTATATTCTAGTGATATGATTGCATAAATTAATTTGCGATAACAAATTCATACTCTTATACCTCACAGTGTTTATTATAAATTACTTTCTGAAGTTATTTTTCACAGTTTTTAAATAACAATGACCTACATCAGCATCAGTTACACACAACATTTAATTAAATTGTACGTGCATTATAAATCGTTTTGTGCCGATAAAATAATTATCAGAAAAATACAGATCATAAATTATTCAGATGACTACTATTTTCATGCCGACTGCTGCATTATATCAGCACTGACTCGATGATATTATAGAACACAAAACTTTTAACACTTTGCACACTTAGTGTCCATCACTTCAGTCGTTAACATCTTCTTCTCTACGCACTAACACTTAAATTAATGTCTGTATTTACGGACGTATGGCTGCTGATTCTCACCTAGAGGTATGAAGTCCAGTTTGAATAAACAATGATGTTTCAGTGCTTATAACATGACCCTATACCTTCACCGTGCAGTTTCGGACTGCAGCTGTCGAGTAATTCGAGATACGGTCTTCTTGGAGCGATTAATACCACAGATTACGTGTTGTTTTACTCAGTAGGTAGAAGGGAATATGAACTGTTGATAACGATTTAGCTGTTTCGGTATAATCTTATTATTTTAAAATTAATGACGACTGTTTGGGTCGAACCTGGCACGTTTTGAGTACCAGCACCTTAGAGTGCAGCAGAAATATACAGGAATCAATGTATTTCCCCGCCTTATATAAGACGTGTTCACAAGAGCCCTTCTGTATTGAGGCGCACGACTCCAGTCCGCATACTCACGCGACGTGCCCCTCAAGCCCATCTTAACATTATATTTCCATCTACGCCTAGGTTTCTCAAGTGACTATTTTTCTTTCAAGTTTCCCGTTGGTATTCAGTATTAATTTCCCATCTATCCTATGCGCGTTACATTGTCCGCCCATCTCATCCTCCTTGATTTGATAAACGTAATTAAATAGAAAATTTGTTTTATTCAATTGACTCTTCACCATCGTCAAGAAGTTTTAGATTAGAAAATTTGAAATTACGGAAATAAATCCGAGGCTTGCCAAGAAAATTTTCTTAGTGCCTTATCTCTCTTGTGTTGCCAACAGGCATCAAGACGATGGTCACAAAAGATGTGATAAGTGTTTCTTAATCCGTTTCAGTATGATTTCTCTGGATCACAGGTGGCTGTACACATTTATCAGAATCTGAAAGTGATAAGTTATCTTATAACAGGTGTGCATCTTACCGCGTGTTTCTATGTGTGAATAAGCAATTACCCTGATACGACTTATGTTGATTAAATTTCCAGCTGTAGAAACAAAACAGTGAGAAATCGGCCTTTACAGAACATGACATCAAACGCTAAGAAACTATATGACTTCTTAATTTATCTGGGTTTTCGCCGACACTGATGTTTGCCCACTTATGAAATGAAACTCGCGTTAGTACACATGACGGTGCAAGCGGGAAAGAATCTCGTCGCAGTGGTTCAGCATCAATAAAGACAATAAAGACTAGGCCTGCATTCTCTGAACATTGCACTTTGTCTTGATAAGAGAGAGACATTTCACACAGTTATCAACTAGTTAGCCAGATGTTCGCCACACCGATAAGCCGGTGGTTAATAAAGGGGAACAAGCCTTAATCGAAATGACTGCGCTTAAATATGAAGGATTTAGTTCTCCGTTTTGTGACAATGATCTGCCCAAATCCTGCCAAACCTGCCCTGCACTATCTGTATAAATTGTTTACTAAGAATTTTAAAATGTCGGATTCGAGGTTTCCACGGCGGAGAGTCTGAAGATTTCTGTCTTCTGGGTTGTTGCGCCGAGTAGTCTGGTCGATTTCCACCAACGTTTCAGAGGTCCTACTGCCTCCATCATCAGGGCGATGAATTTATCATAATTTCTGTGCTATATATACCTGCTTCAGTGGCGTGACTGCTGATGCACGATTGGCTTTACCTTTCAGTTTAATTTGCCGTGTCAAGATTAACTTCACAGAAAAGCTTTTAAGGCTAGTGTCGGCTGTGCAGTGGTTTAACTTACTTCCTCATCTCCGTTGAAATCTGTCACGAACGAATGAAGATATTTCATGCTAGCTGTATATAGATATTATCATTGTCACGTAACAAACAACTCGTGCATAATGTTTTTCTTTTCTGGGTTAAAAGCCTGTCTAAAAAAATTACTTTGTTTTTTCGCATCGATTATTAAGTCACTTATTAACTAAATGATAAAATTTACTTTATGAAAGTAAAAGTAAATTGATCTGAATTTATGCCACGTAAAAAAGCTTTAATGATTAACTTTATGGAAACAGATTTCTGCAGAAGCTTATAGTCACTGAGCTCTTCGTGGAAATTTCCGCCTTTGTGTGTTCACAACAGCCCTCCACTAGACCCGTATTGTGAGAATTTAAATTCACTTCTCCTCATCCTAATTCTTTAAAAGTTGTTTAATATTAATATTAGCCTAACATCTACATCTAGTTCTCCTAAATGAGCTCTTTACGTCAGAATATCTGATCAAAATCGTACGCATTGCTCATCTCTCCCGTGAGTGCTACATACACCGCCCATCACCCTTCTTAACATTTTGTGAACAGTACAGATTATGAAGATTTTGCCCTCAGAACTCAGTTCTTAACTATTCCGGATGTGCTCTCTTTCCTTAGGGCTAGAGACCAGGTGTTATACTGACACGTAATATTATGGCTTTGTAAATACCGAAAAATGAAGAGTTCTGAACTAAACTGGACTAAGCATATTTACCCTGATTTTAATCTACTCTAAACTGCTTTGTGAATATAATTTTGATCTTTTAGGTTATGTTTTTGCCCTGCGTTCTCTTAACGACTCACAGGTACTCTTTGTTTCTAGACAGACCTGAGTCATTTATTTATATTGTCTGAAGATGTGGCCTGTAGCATTTCTTTGTCGTTCTACCCGGGCCTCACTTCCTTTTTTTGGTTAATAACTCAGTGTTTGGTAGTTTTTCTCATTCCTATCTATGCAGATGATAATTCAGTTTTTATTTGAATTTTGTCTCACCCATATCTCCGAGTTAAGTAAACTTATCGTGAAGAAACTAGGTCTGGAACACGGCTCAATGCCAGTAAGACACGACAGAGAGTCATTACGAACATTTGTGGAGCAACAAATTTTTATTCTTTAAACGATAATTAGCCCGTTTGTTAAACACTAAAACGTTTCTGTTGTTTGACGTGCATGTATATAGTTCTGAAATAATGTTAGAGCATTAAATCAATTCTGGCATGTGTACATATTTGGTGTAACTTTATTTAACATCCGTTAATCTAAGTTGATGTAATCGCCATTAATTGTGTGAGAGTTGTGTAAATGTTATCCGGGATTACAGCATTACTAGGGGACCGGTCGTTTAACACGAAGGAATCCTCGCCGATCCGTAAAGCTGAATCAGCCTAAGTTTTAAAATACTGTGGAATTTCACTTCCTGCACAACTAACATCCAGGTATCTGTCTTTGATTTGTAGCGACTGTAGTTACGTATAAAACAGAGGCTGTTGTCACATAGCATTGAAATTAATCCATAATAAATTTGCGTTTAGTCACAGGTGAGATTTCAGGTTTTCGCGGAGACTGGTTTGAAGATGGCTATCTTCTGAGATGTTGCGCCGTGTAATCTTGTAGCTTTTGACCAACTTTTGAGAGAATCTTACTGCCTCAATCATCATCGACTTTATGATGGAGGTATAAAACTCCTTTGAAACGTTGGTAAAAGTCTACCAGACTACAAGTTTAAATAATAAGATTTGCAAAATCGCGGAAAGCACATCTGGAAAATGTTTGCATATCATTTTCACATGACCACAGGCTGTTTTACCAGTGACATCTTTACAGGACGAAAATCTGTTCTCTTGTCATCTTTGACTTCATTATCGTAATAATATCTGACGAAGAGTGTACATTATGAAGATGTTCATTAAGTAATTTTCTCCAGCTTCGTGTTATTGCGCTCTCGTGGATCAAAATGTTCTCAGCGCCCTATTTTCAAAACCATCTTAATAATACATAACTAAAAACGTATTAATTAAAGTGTCAGTGATTTCGTTGTGTGCCAAGAACTATGTAGATGGAAGCATTGCGAGGAAAAAGTCCAAAATGAATGTTTTAGTGTCATCATACTGAAGACATTGTACACATACCGCAGAGGTGATTAGCCTAGGAATCGTCGTGCGCTCCTCTTATTAACATAAGTCCTTGATAGATTATCTGAAGTCTTCTGACCACAATTCATTATGCTTGTCATGGAGATATAAATGGTGTTTTCTGATAAGGGCCCAGCGGAATATCGTCTGGCATTGTACACAGTAAAGTCCCGATTATCCAACTTATACCGGACCTAATTACGGTCGGATAAGTAAGTAAGACCAATAAAAATGTAATATAAATTCAATTTATAATTTGGTTTACGATATTATTAAATTCGCAACAAAAGTTTGCTGTTGATAAAATGGAGCGTTCCGACACGTCGTATGAAGCGGAATAAATGTCTTGTAATTAGGACTCTACTTTACTTCCGTTAACGATTTCAACGTATCATTTACATACCTACCCATTAAATGCTTAAAATTTGCTGATGGTTTCCCGTGTGTCTCGGGATCGATTCTATTCCAAGAGTTCGTCTATTGTGGTTGAGGTTTTTCGTACGTTGTAGGAGAATATTAAAATGGATCTTAAATGATGATTGCTGTTTTCCTCAGAGATGCTGTGATCCATGTATGTGAAATATATGAACATCTGGGTCTAATCAAAGGAAGAAACATGTGTTTACTTCTGTCTGTAGGTGCCTGCGCCGTCACTTGCTCGTACATGGACACAAGGGTAGGACCTAAAAACGCTGGTTTAACAGCTGAGATCTTCCGGCGCAGAGCTGGCAACAGAATCAATGGAGGTGCGTGCATCATCACAGTGCTGTGAGGAAATATATCACTCTTTAACTGCCTTAGCGATGTACAAAGAGTGTTTTCAGTAAATAGAATAAGAGAGACAGCCATTTGTACGGTTTATTTTTTCATTAATATTATAATACTTTGTATGATCTGAGGTTTTCACAGCGATGAGTATGAAGATTTCTGTCTTCTGGGTTGTTGCGCCGTGTAGTCTGGTCGATGTTAACCAACGTTTCAGAGGTCATACTGCCTCCGTCATCAGGGCGACGTGTACTTAAGACAGTTTAGCAGAAACTGGGAGCGTAGTAAATCTTTTATTTTTCTGTCATGCGTGATTGAGTCGGTCAATCAGACACTATTATTATTATTTTTTGTCATCCACGATCTGAGGCCATTTCTGTGCATTTTTGTTTCGTAATAGTTAATGCCGGAACCGCAGAAGCATTTCCACTGTGCCGTGCCGTTCTTGTGATTATTATCGGGCATAAATTTTCCTGTTCAGAAAGGATCTCCATCTACGTCAATCTTAGTGACTTAATGTAGAAAGTGTTTGACCGCTAAGTTCGCTGACATAAAATGTACATGGTTATTTCTTATTTCAAAACCGAAAATCGCTTCAGCAGTGGTACTTACCTAATTTAAATACGAATGTGCTTCAGATTTTCTAGTGTAGTTTTCGATTCTACGTTTGTTATCAGGATTCTGTGTCGGATCGAAAGATGGGCATTCGTGGTAAACATGTGAAAATTATTAAATTAAAATTGAACATAAAATAAATGCCAGTGTCTATCTACTTATCTGTGTGTGTGTATATATGTGTATATATGCCTATGTATATGTTCTATTTATTCTTCTTAAATGTAATTGAAATTCTAGACTGAGAAATTCAATGGAACTCAAAGATGCTCTTGTCCTTTACAACAGTGGTGTATGAAGCATTTCGTGACATATGGACTTTAATTAACTCATAATTAGTACCTAATTAATCGACCAACTTGAATAAATAACTTACTCCATAGAGCACAATCCTTCCTCGGTAGATTATAATATATCAGTTCGTCAAAATTCTTCGCATTTTATGAATCTCGAAATTTTAGTGGAAGACCTCTTACTTGGAAGTATAAATACAAAATTATTCGTGGGTTTTAAGGAAACAGTTAGCGAAGATGTGAACTGGATTTATCTGGTTAAGGATACGGTCTAGTTGCGGGCTCTTGTGAAAACAATATTCCTTCCGGTTCCGTAAAATCCCGCGAGTGTCATGACCAACTGGACGACTGTTGGCTTCTCAGAAAGGATTCTGTCCCATGACATTGTTGTTATTACTATTATCGTCATTGTTGTTAATTTACTGTTGTTTTTGTACAAAAGGTTGGCAGTCTAAGAGACGCGTCTTTGCTTGGCGTCCCAGACGCAGACCCATCGTGGCTGCCAGCGGTTTCGCTGCATATCGCTCGCTGTTGTGTAATCACGTGAGGTCGTTCAGCGAAGAAACGACATTACATGGTATTCGCTACATCGCATCATCCAAAAGCTGGTTTGCGGAAAAGTGAGTGCTAACAGCGTCACATGGATTGCAACTTGTTTCAAGAGAAGTTTTATAACCAGCTGACTAGAACATAGCCCTTCTTGAAAGCAAATGACGACTCAGTCAATAAATTCCTGAAGTTCTGTATGGGTACCTGCGCCAAAATTAGTTATACTAATTTAATTTGTAAAATGTGTGTACTCTGTTACTCTTGGAGTGCAAGTTTCCCTTCGGCTATGCCAGATTCACAGTCTCTGTGTTCCTCAGGTTGCTGTGGTGTGCCGTGTGCATTGTCTGCATCACAGTGGCTGTTGTTATGATGAATATTGTGTGGATGAGGTTTCATAATAGCCCAACTGTTACTACCGTGGAGTCAACCACCTACCCCATCTGGAATATTCCGTTCCCAGCCGTCACTCTCTGTAACAACAACAAGATTTACAAACCCGCCGCCGAGAAACTTGCTGCAAACCTGTGAGTACCGATATTCCTTCAACTTTTACCTCTGACATCTTAAACTTTCGGAATTAAATATGTGTTTTCGAACGTTTTTGTCAGAATCACCTGCTTACGTTGTATTGAATAGTCGCTAGTTGTGGACTTGTTATCCGGAATTCCCTCTGCATCCAGGCCGACTCCTGTCCAATGGTTACTAACCAACGAACTAGGCGTGTGTGTGATGGTCATAAATATAAATAAATGGATGGGTACTCTTAAAACTTAAATATGTGTTCATCAGAGACACGTGCAAATATTAAAATTATTCAGTGTAATGAAAAATAAATGTGAATATATTTATATATTATTTAAATCTTGTCCGTCTAATCACAATAAATTCTTATATATTAAAATATTACACTAATTAACATTTAAAATATTAAATGATGTTCTTTATCTTTACATGAAACATGTCGTGAAAAATGATGATCTAATGTAAATCGAATATTTCGATAAAGAACATCATTTAATATTTTAAATGTTAATTATTTTAATATTTAATAAGAATTTATTGTGATTAGGCGGACAAGATTTAAATAATATATATTTATTATATCACAATATGACGCAACTTTATCATCTCTTGTGAATATATTGTTATCTTAATTGCTCTGTACTTGCCCGCAGAAGTGCACAGCTACAAGTGGAACATTCCTTTGTTCTAGAAGTGCTGGAAATGTTACCAGCACTTATCACCCCTAAGAAAATAGATTTCGAACATGCAAAGACGGTTCAAGATATGCTGTTTAAGGCAGGCTTCACCATCGACGACCTCATGATACAGGCAAGTTTCCTTGTGTCTTACTTAGTTTCTTGAATTGTTGGAACTTTTTGTAATGACTTTTGTTAAGATTTTGATTACCAGCTTTACTGCAATTTTATCAGTCTTTAATGCTTCAAACTCTAAATTTGGATTACTGAAATGACAAGATCAATTCATTTAAATATTTCCATTTTTATTACTTGAAGATGGACACAAACTGACTTGTTTTGTTTGATAGTGAAATGACATATGGGCAGTTCTTTAGAAAAGAGGGTACTTGTGGGTTATCGTGACACATCGCTTTAAAAAATAGGTTAGGTTTGGTTAGCTTACCTTAGGTTAGCTTTGCTTAGCTTAGGTTAGGTTAGGTTAGGTTAGGTTTGGTTAATGTGTGTGGATAAATGACATATACTTGAAAGTTATTATATTTTATTTCAATAAATGACAAATTATTATATTTTATTTGGATGTGCATGAGATGTTAATTGTTGTTGCTACCTGTCTCCGGAGGCCAAAATTCGCTTATAGATTTTAGAATCGTTTTAAAAATATCGCCGTTATCATTTGTACGCCGCCACATGAACTCAGCTAAATATGAATCGAGATGATTCCAACTCCAGATATTCGACTCTCCCGTTATGTGTCCCGATAACCAACAAGTACAGAAAAGAGATCATTAATAAAGAGATCAGAATTGAATCCACGAAGCTTCGTCTCTCATGTTATCAAAACAAATCTCACAAATGTAAATTATAGAATTACAGAAGGTACTGACATTACATTCACTACTGTATGATGGTTCTGATCTAAAGTAGAATTCTTCTGAAAATTTTTTAAAGAATTTATCTAAAGAGAGCTGAGTTTGGTTTATGCTTCACACAAAGTGAACTGATTATTCTCTAAAATATGTTGATGTTTATTTGTAGTTGGCACCACCATGCAAGACTATATTGGTGAAATGCATTTGGCTGGATAATGATCGTGAGTGTTCTGAATTATTTCAAACATCCAAGTCCGTGATGGGTATCTGCTGTTCTTTCAACTATAATGGCGTGAAGGATAAACTGAGGTCGTATGTTGTTATTTTTTTATTTGTGTGCTCTTTAAAAAACTTGTAATACATAATATAGAATAATGTGAAAATGCTGTTTAGATATATTAATTAATAGCAATAGACAAAATATGGAAGCTGTCTACTTATTACAAAAAGAAGATAATTCGATTTTTTCTTAAACATAATTTACTCTAATCTTATACAAGTTTTAGGACATAAAACTAAATTCTGTAACTTTAAACATTGAACATCACAGAACACTGACTGTGTCTCAGTTGACAAAAGTTGTTCTTATATGGACCACAAAACAGTAATTAAACCACAGAATGCCATACAAGTCTGGGATCACAGGCAATATAAATGATTTGAGGTTTTCACAGCGATGAGTATGAAGATTTCTGTCTTCTGGGTTGTTGCGCTGTGTAGTCTGGTCGATGTTTACCAACGTTTCAGAGGTCATACTGCCTCCGTCATCAGGGCGATGAGTATGAAGATTTCTGTCTTCTGGGTTGTTGCGCTGTGTAGTCTG
>NW_019059701.1:448849-469481 GCF_000696155.1 Zootermopsis nevadensis | reverse complement strand
TTTTTTTGTGCGGCTATTTATATTAGTAAATGGCGTACTATCATTCACGTATGTTTATTCCGATTCTTTCGTTACATGATACTTATTTATAGTGAGTTAGATTGGGTCATCGTTACGCATGAATCTGCTACGTATTTGCGTCAACATCTACACTGCATCAAATTTTGCAAGAAATAATTCTTGTGGAAACATTATGTAATTTTAGACGTGATATGATGTATTACACGCATATAAGCACTATTTGTGTTATATGGGGATTGTGTGAGCGCGTAATATCGTTATTGATAAGTGGTCGTGGCCGATTTTGCGCACCCTCCACCTCACGACTTTGATGCCTTCGTGCGAATTTATAAAAAGCGTTAAGACATAATAGAGTATGAATAACATTAACTTACCTGTGGCACGACGTCCATACAAAATTTCAATAATTTCTGAGCATCCATTCGCTTTTTCCAAAATTCGTGCGCAGGAAGCCATTTTGCACTGGTCCAGATTACCCCCCTTTTGGTTTGTTTGGGTTAGATTAGGTTAGTGGGGCACCTGCACAGACGTTTAATTTCCGTGATGCGCAGTGGCGCCAACCAAGTAGTCAATGTTAGGGCTTCGTGCGTTCTTTATTATCGGTAGCGGTAATTTAAGCACTGACATATTTTAATATTTGGTGCATTATGGAATAATTTTTTTGAGTTTGTCACTAGCATAGCCGTAAATTTTATATGCATCTTACTTTGTAGACCTTGAAAGTGTACTAGACGCACTTCTTATTGGTTGGATTGGGTATGGTGTTTGCTTGCACTTCAAGATTATAAATATGTGTGATAAGAATTTATTTTATTTCGAACTTCAACTGACCTCAGTCCTTATGAATATCCGAGCACTTTATTGTTCAGTGATTTTTTTTAGTAAGGTGATTATTGATTGATATGAATCACATGCTTATTATAATTGTGATGTTTCAGGAACTCTCTTTTTGCTGTAATACTTATCTTCATTGATGGATAAAGGTTATATGAAAATTATTATACACATACTAATTTTTACTCAAAAGATGTATGAAGTTCCGTAGAGACATAAGGTACTTCCGATTTCAGGATTTACAAATTATTCATGGTATATGAGTAGCATGTCTTAATGATGAACGAGAATTTTCATGGTTGAAGAGTAGGTAAGCTTATTCGTGACAGGGCTAATGTCACGTTTATCCTCTGTTAACTTGTGAATTGTTCAAAGGTGGCAGCACCTCTTTCATGTTGCCTCCTTGTCTGTAAAAAGTGTTGAATTTTCAATTTGTTTTTTTCTGTGCAGGATGATGTATATTCGTTTGTGGTTGTATGAATCTCGATGTTGGCAATGCTGTTTGCCCCTAGAATGCATTATAGTGTTGGTTTTCATAACGATTATTTGCGGTGCTTTTTAATCGAATCTTTAAGTGTTACGAGCTTTGCATTTATGGTTGAAGTAACTACTTCTAAGTTAGGTAACAGATAAAGAATATGTTTCATGGAAGGATACGAATGTGTTTCTGTCAGGATTAAACCAAGAGTAAGTTAAACAGACCGTAGCTAACTTAATGGAGGCTGGAGACATTGATTTAACAAACTGTAATTTGTCGTTTTTTTCCTGCCTGAAAATGCCGATAGAAAGTTCTTCCATAGTGTGAGAATCTTAATCCAGTGCTGTACTTTTATCCATGTATCTGCAGTGTAGTTTTTCCGTGTGCTTAATTAAGTACCACACCATGCAGACATATTTGAAGTGGAGGTGTAGCTCTGTACATTCATATTCTTTGCATTAGCTGGAGGTGAGTGGCTGGTTTGCCACAAAGGGAAGAACCACGGTACCCATTGGATATGTTTTTAAATATTTTGAAAAATTGTAAAATGTATGCATGCTTCAAGCAACTAATTACTTTTGAGATATATTTAATTTAATTACAGATATGAATCTTAACTACATTGCAGCTGGTGTCAAGACTGACTGCCATAATCTGCTGAAGAAGTTTGTAGCAACAGAATCTGTTCGCTTCAAAGAATTTGTTAAAATCTGGCAGGACATGCACTTTTCATGCATATATTGTGGCCGAGAGAGTTTTGCAGAACTGTATGAATTCACAGAAGAGGTAAGATTATGTGTGATATCTGTCTACTGAAGAAATAAATAACCCATCACACTGTAAAGTATAACTGATAATACTGAAGAGGAGTGAGCAAATGTTCAGAAAATGTGATACATAGAAAAGAAACTAGGCATGTAGTGCAAACACTAGTGAATTTATAGTATGTTTCTGCAAGAATAATTACATTAACATTTTCTGTGTTGAGGCAATAAATTGGGACGTGTTTGGTAGTTGAGTTGCAAAATATCCGTCCTTTCTTTATTTGATCTCTACAGCCAATCTTGCATACAGGTGTATTATTGCTTATCCTGCTGTAAGATATTTTCATTTTACTAGTAGCCGTGTGGTCTGAGGCAACATGCTTTGTACCGGTGATACGGAATGTGCGCTGGTTCGAGTCTCGGGGAAAGAAATTTCTCATGAGATTTTCGACCGGTGTCAACCCAGCATCATGAGGAAATTGTGGAGCTAATGGGTAGCGTAATCCGGTCATGAAAACTAGCAATGGCTGGGGGTTTGTCGTGCTGACCACACGTCACCCTGTATCAGATTAGATGATCGTTCACCTCTGCTTAGGCATGTGAACGTGAGGCCAGCAGCCAGCTAGTCGGCTTGGGCTGTCAGAGGGCTGTTACGCCACGGATTATTATTAATATCAGCATTATGATGATTACCCCTTTAATAGGATTAAAAAAATCTCTGTTGCCTGATCAAACACATGGTGCATGAGAACCAAATACTGGTAGATGCCGCCATATTACATATATCTAATTTTTATTTTTTATTGTACAGCATTGCTATGTTTCCTGTCTTTAAAAGCCATTATTCATTTAAATTGAATGATGAATGCTATTCTATTATGTAACTTCTCTGTTTTATTTTAAAACACACAGTGAAATGTTAAAAGCTTTGGATTAGTTTTAAATACTGCATATACAATGAGATTATTTTTAGCATCCCTACTAATCACTGAACATCTGAGGTGGAAGAATTGATCATTTCACTTGTCACACAGCCTGCAGAGATTTAGATCAGTAATCAAAGTGTCAAACATACATTCTAAGCACATTCAAAATAAAACTTATTCCAGTTATAGCAAGTGCTGGAAATGTGTTGTTCTGCACACATTCCTGGCACTACCTTAAAACCTTTACTTTCGTGTATTGACATTTACATTTGCTTTTCTGCAGTTTACTGGGGTACTCAGAAAATACATCTCTATGAAGCTTGTTCAAATGAAACCTAAAAGAGTAGATGCCATTAAAAGCTATTCCTGTAGGTACTGAGACAGGCATCCCATTGATATACCTTCTGATGGATTCTCTCTGTAAAGAATTTAACGGGCAACTGATAGAACGACTGCATCACAAGGACTTTGACATCCAACCCAAATCTGTGGTCTTTTAATGCTTTTTTGAGGGGGATGAACATGTGGAAGTTACAGAGTGACAGGTCTAGGCTATATTGGGGATGGTCCATCACCTTCCAGTGCATGGCACTGCAAATAGATTTCATTTTAACAACCCGTATATATGCACATATGCACAAGGGAAGACAAGCAAGAAATGTTCCAAAAATATCTAAGCTGTAGTACTTCTATGGTTGCAGTATGAAAATAAAAGAATTGTACTGGAACCATAAACATTTAACCCTAAGTGAAGAAAACTCAAGAATGGATTTACATGGTGTATCACTTAATTCTAGGTTCTGAAAATTGCAAAGGAATTCTTCCTTCCACCAAAACCACTACAGACAAGGGTCTGTGGACTGTACTTCCTGTATGGACTATACTATAAGCAGCCAACTATTGAAGGTGAGCAACAGCAGATCATACCATCAGTTAGGTTCAGGCAGGCTGTATTACTGGCTTCTAACCACAGGGACCCAGGTTCAATCCCTTGTGACTTCAAATGCCAAATTACTATGCTTTATTTTAACATTTTTTATCACTCTAGTACAGTAAAACCTCTCTAACTTGGACACTTGCGGTTCCACAATAATGTTTCCAACTTACAGAGGTGTCCAGGATAGCGGGAAAGGGGAAAAACATCTTTTCAAATTGTGGTGTAATGACAATGTGGTAATTGTAGAGTATTATGGAGCCCTTCCCAAAAAAAGGAAATTACTGATAAGAGAAATCAAAAGGGTAAATTAAATTTTTACAAATTTCGTTTTCACTGAATTAAACTTGTCTGGATAAGCTCAAAGGGAAGGGCGCCAATACTTCACGTTTACCGACAATGTAATCTAGTTACTTACATAATCTAACTACTGTAGGCTTGCTCGAATTAAGAATTAATGACAATAATAATAATAATAATAATAATCTTTTGAAACCCACTCTCATGGTTGCAATGTTTAGAATGTATTTTTTTAATTGTACGTACGACATTATCTCAACATATGATGTCACTTATTTCTTGTAAAAAAGTTTGTCACAAGACACTGCTTTTTTGCTTTTTTCTTGGAATTCGCCATCCTCTTTCTAATTTTCGCCGCAATCCGAATAAAGTTTCAACCATTCCTGGTTGACTATGAGGGAAAGCATACCTTTCCAATTTCTGTTAACACTGTTTAACTCAGTTGCAAGCACAGTACTGACAAAGTGAGGTGTTTAACAAAAGAATAACTATACACTTTCACTGCATTCCAGTGATGTGTTCAATGTCTCACACCCTCAACCATAAGCAAATCCTCAGGTAGGAGGCATTCATCAGTCAGAAATTCAAAACAACAAAATACTAACTGTAAACATTTCCCATAAAAGCATCGAAGCTAAGAACATGGGTGCACCTGTCAAACTTACAACAAAAGGGGTGTCCAAGATATAGGGTATTGTGGATATGTAATATTATAGGATATTCGCCGGTTCCAATTAAAAGTGTCCAATATAGAGGGGGTTTTTAGTTTTGTAATGGGTAGCTCCTCAAGTGGTGAATTATTTTTGACAATTGTTTCATGTTTCTATCTGAGGAATAATTTGTATTGTAACTGTACTAGTTTGAATTCTGATGACTTGAACAAACAAGAAACTGACTGCTCACTGTCCCACCCCCATGTTGGCTGTCCTCAAGTGTTCAGTATATTTATAGATACCATTGATATCTAGAGGCTATTTCTTCCATCCTGTCACATGGGAGCGTTTCATTGTTCACAATATATATATTTAAACTTTGCGCTACAGAGCACAGCCAGCCATAATTTTATTATTTGTATGGTTTTCATTATTAGGGTTAATTATTTACTGAACACACCACTTGCAGATGGAGAATATCTTGTGAAGATTCGTCTAAATTTCAAGGAATGGCAAGATTCTTACAGTCTCATGGCAGTGCTACGTGAGGAACAACATTATGATGCACTTTTTATATTCAGCAAGCTGCTAACAGAGAATGCATTCCACTTTTGTGCCATGCCACGTGAGTATGGACTTGAGAGAAGCATTAGAAAGTATCTAGAACGTGATGATACTGGTTTAGATGAGGATCTACCCCCCAGGTCTGAGGTACTAATGTTGGAGGAGAGTGGCTTACTTAGTTCACTTGATGAACTCAGTAAAAAGTACTTTAAGTTAAAGTGTGGATTGAACAATGCAAGTAACCGGGATAAACCACATCAGCTATTGAACTATGCAAATTCTGCTGTTGCAGATGATATTAGAAAGGTAATGTTGACAATGTCAGGTGGTACTTCATACCATAAAGATGAAAATGACACACAGAAATCAATCGGATCTCATCGGAAGAAGTTAAAAGATCAAGCGTGTTATGGCGCAGGTCCAAGTAAGGTTACATGAACGTTTTATTATTTTCATATTACAAAGTATAACACTCATGTGCACACTAATATCCCCATTTAATGTTCCTCACTGTGACACAGTCACGTTGGGACAATAGTGTCCTACTCCTTGGCTCTTATATATAATGAGCTTTTTTTGTCTGTTGTCAAAACATATCTGTATTTTCTGTGAATAAACATTTCCACGCATCTTTAAAGTATGTTATCAATTATGACCACTTTTGCGCTATTCCATGGTAATAGTTGTTATACTGTATTAATCCCCTCTAAGAATTCTTCATTTACAGAAAATGTATGTCAGCAGTAGCACTAAGCAGTTTGACATAGCAGTAATATATTCTGGAGATTCTCAGTTTAAATCTTGGCCAGATTACTGATTATATTGGCTAATGATTCTGTGGTTCTTTCCAGGCGAAGTTAAAAAAAAGCACATACAAATAGGCCACAAGCACCTTCCACATCCTTGCATGCTGAAAACGCTTTTCAGTAGATACCCAATTGTCTTTGTTTTGGGAACATTCTTGATAATATCTTCCATACTGCTTTGTATGGACTATTTTTACCAAAAGAAACATTTTGTTCCTCACCATTTCTTTTATTAAACCTCTAACCAATAAATTCCCTTTTTCCCTAGATATAGATCCATATGGCTTTAGAATGCCTTCTCATTCATTGTCTTGGAACTTTTTATCAGATCAACTATTTAGAAGAAATCACGTTACAAATTTACGGTCTCCTATTATATGAGAACTTGTAAACATTTCAGTTTGAATATCAAAATATGCATTTAAATATGCCAAAGACATTAATTGAACAAGTTCAGAAATAAGAAATAAATTATTGTCCCACAATGTTGTTGATGTTTATATTGAATAAATTTTACTTTTTAAGTACTTCTGTAATGAACACTAAAGAAGCAATCAAGAGGCCAAATCCTAGGAAACATAATGATCCTTGCACGTGCTGTATTTGCAGTGTAACAGGGCCCGAATCTGACGTGGGCTGATCGTTTTGTGCCAGTATTAGTTGCATGCGCTGTGATGAGAATGCTTGCACCACCTGCATTTAGATGAGACTGTCGTTAATTACAACTAAATTAATGGGTGTTATATATCATTCCTAGTTTCACAAGGTTACTTACAAGTTTATGTATTTCTGATTATTGTGGTATAAAGGAATATATTTTTGGTTTATTTTAACCTTTCGGTATGGCAGCACTGTAGTGTTAAAATATTCTGTGAAGTAGTAAGAACATGGTGTCCCGCGCCGTAGCCGCGTGGTTTGAGGCATCATGCTTTGGACCGGCGATACAGAATGCGCGCTGGTTCGAATCTCGGGGGAGAAGAAATTTTTTCATGAGCTTTCGACCAGTGCCAACCCAGCATCGGGAGGAAATTGGGGAGCTACAATGAGTAGCGTAATCCAGTCAGGAAAGCTAGCAATGGCTGGGGGTTCGTCGTGCTGACCACAAGTCACCCATATCTGGTTGGATGATCGTTCACCTCTGCTTAGGCATGTGAACGTGAGGCTAGCAGCCAAGTTAGTCGGCTTTGGCTCTCTGGAGCTGTTACGCCACGGATTTTTTAATTTTAAGGAAGAACATGGTAGCATGGATTGTGATCATATTTAAAGCTCTGAGTCAGATCTCAAAAGACATGTTGTAGTCTTGTTTCATCCCATAACATTGACACAATTGTAGTTATCTTGCAAGCTGCTACACTATTTGTGCTGTTCCCACAAATATGTAGTTGTAATTTTAGGTTATAGACATATAGTACCTAAACTTTATTAATGTACCTGTCCCTCATAGTTCAGCAAAAGACCTGCTGCATGCAGCTTCAGAATAAGTGTATTGAGACTCTCCAGAAAGGGTGATGCCTTCCTCACATTGAATACGCAGTACCCTGAATACAAGTCCTCTCTCATTGCCCGTACATTTGTCACCGTCTTCTCATTCAGAAATGGTGGCAAGGCAAAGTTTCCTGGAATATTTAGATGGTTTAGTTTTAAGTCATATGGAATATGGGCAGTACCTAATGCTAATGGCTGAAGGTGTTGTGCAGTTTTTTGGAATATCATGTTAATAGTTGTTGTTCAGTAGCTGTACAGAGATAATGATTCTTATAATAGTCCCTAATGCTCTACACTAGATAGTTCATATTGCACATAATTTTGGAGTAATTCCTCTTATACAATTATGTAAGAAAACTACACCCCTCTTTCTTTAAGATATTTTTTAATATTGTCCTTCCATCTGTGCCTACATGTTTAACGTGTCTCTTCTTTTTAGGGTTTCCAACTAAAATGGTTTATGCATTTCTCACTTTGGACAGACATGAAAATTCTAAATTTTGTTTCACTAAAAGTCATACTCAGACAGTCTAAAAGTGTTCCTGTATTTTGCCAACTAAATATGCATTAAGCAAATTTGAAATGAATGTTTACTGAAATTTAAATAGAAATTTGAAATAAGGATTTGGAGTGTCACACATAATCATATGCTGACCACCCAAAAGTCTCTCTACTGCAAAAGCCAAGTCGCCTGCAAAAGCACGTGCCAGCAGTTGCTCATCTGTCATCACTCGGAAATTGCGCGTGATGCGTCTAAAGTCAGGCTCTGTTGCTTCCTGTATAGAAAATACCCAGGCTTCTGTAGTTGCTGCCCACAGCATGTCACTTCGTGCAAGGTCTGCTATGCTGTTTATAGGATGCTCATACCTGAAACAGGATAGCATTTAAGATACCAGTGTCTCAGTTGTTGGCAGTGGAAAATAACCATTCATTGGTTTTTGACTTGCACAAAGTATATAACACAAATTAAGCTGGAAGTTCATAATGCATTGACATAAGAATTGCTTTTGTTTCTAATTTTACATTTTAGGGATGAACGGCTTAAGTACACACTTTCATAGTCTTGCAAAACTGACTTAATCTTTTGAAGGATTTTTTTTAATTACATGGGTTTGAGGATGTGGTGTTGTAATATTAAACTTGTTTAATAATATTTTCAGGAAAAACCTTGATAGTTCTTTCTTCAAAGGGTTAATATTCCATAACCAGCTGTTTTTTCCACCTTTCAGACCCAACTAGGTGACACTTAATATGCTAGCAAAATAATTGTAGATTCAGTCGCAGTGCATTTTGTGTTTAGTTACTTAACGATCATGTACTTCAGCACATTTACTTATTTACATATATACATTGCATACCACCAAAGCTTATGAATGAACTGTAGCTTACCACCAGGACAGGAAACTTCATGATAGAAATATTTTCTAACTCTTTCGGGTGCATAAAAAGTTTTAGTCAGTAAACACGAAAGGAAGAGGCCGCTTTAGAGAGGTTCTTTGATAAATAAGGTGACTCAGTAGACAGACTGAACACAGACCAGTGGTTGGCTGTTGTGAATATATTAGAGAACCTTGAGGTTCCATAAGAGGCTGGGAATTTCTTGACAAGCTGTGCAACTAATAGCTTCTCAAGGAATATTTTGCTACATGGAAGTGATGGCATCTCACACATATAAATTTCTTTAAAGATGGCTGTCTTCTAGGGTATAGCACTGTTGTGTATGGTAGAAGTTTATCAGTGTTTGAGAGGTACTTGCTGCCTTAATCATCAGTCTATATTTGATCACACTTATGCAAGGTGGTATCACACATACCTAGGCACAGTGAGAACAGAGGCTAGTCCACCACTGTAGATTGTGTTGATGAGCAGAAAGTACACCATGAGCCATGCCAGCAAGTGTCGCTGAGGAATGTATCGAGGTGATCTTTCTTCATCTGGTACTTGTAGTAGGAGCAGACCCACTGAACTGATAATGGCGTCAGTCACTGTGGAGAAGCATTGGTGTGGCTTACTGTTGGGTCCTATCATTGATTGGAGTTAAAAACAGAAAAAGTATTAGGATTCTGATGAAACAGGTGTCCTCCTTTGGACATGGGAGCTTCTGACCGCATTGTCTAGCATGAAGACACAGTTATATTGAAATTGTAAAGCTAAAGGTGTCTCGCTGCATCTCGTGGAAGTATGGGGAGGGGAGGGAGGGGGGGAGAAAGGGAGAATAGCTTCTACTCATATTTGACCCCAGCACTTGATAAGATTGAGTTATCACCATCACCCAGCTGCACTTTACCCTTCAGGAAAATACTTCTGGTATGAATTAGATACACTCGGGTGCCAGAACCTGTCTGGATGCAGAGGATTGAACTTACCTGGTAATGACATTATAGTTCTTGTCACAAGGTATAGTGATGATGATGTAATTAGCATAGATATTCCAACAGCTGCCCACATATTTGAAGTAAATGGTAGCAAAGGGGTCATCCAGCCAGGCAACTTCTGAGGGCATGGAGTGAGGCAGCGGACAGAGCTTCGGAAGTAAGGCAGGCTGTAGTCTAGGTGTGGGTAATTTTCGAGCCATGCATATGTTGCACCAAACCCCATAACCGCAACATCCATAGCCACATTACCCCACATACCATTTCCTGTTCCATTTGGCCATACCTGATGATAAAACGTGATTAGATATAGAGATAGAGGTAGACCATAGAAATCTTCAGGCTTAAGGTCAGGTGTTTGATGATTTATAAGAATGTATGTGATAATTATGGAACACTGTTATGTAACTGTAAACTATTTAGTTAAATAATCTCAAAATAATTGGTTGGTTTCAATGAATTGTAAGGGGAAAGGTTGAAAATCTGAAGAAAGCATTTCAACAGGTTAAAGCATGGCTGTGTAATGTGTTATTATTGAAACACTGCCATAGACAATTTCAAGGGATTGTTATGTAAATTTATGTACTCTTGCTAACGTGGGTATGAAACAAAATTTGATAAAGAACGGAGAATTTATTGACTAGCTGAGCTACTGTTAATTTCTCAAGGAAGATTCTGCTTTAGGAGTTATTAAAGGTCCAGTGTCTGACAATTAAATAATGAGACCGACAACACTTTGAAGCGTGAGTATCTCGATGGCGAGTGCTGCCCCCTATTTGTGAAGTCTGCACTGTACATGATCTGCTGTACGCAGTAGCAAATTTATCTAGGCAAGTGCAGAGTTGTGCTTCAACTGGACTTGTCTTTGTAAAGACCGTTTACGAAAATGGGTGATGAATATTATGAAGTGCCTTCAGGAACCCCACAACTGCTTGCACATCCTTCCCTGTTCACCATTCATTCAATCAAAATCATTCTGCTTACTTTTCCCCACCAGTTCACTTCGTCAGTGATCACACTGAAGGTGAAGTTTAAATGGCGTGCAAAGTCTTTGATGAAACGGAGTTCAATTCCGTCATACACAGGTGGGGTGGTTTTCATGTTGATTATGGTGTAGGGCGGATAATTTGGTACTGCGGCCAAGTGAACCACTTTGCCATGGAGGTTTCGCATCTTGTTCGGGTACAAGACAGTGTCTTCGGCAAAACCCTTTCCGGGTATCCACGTGTCTAACCACACTTCTGTGCCAGGATTTGATCCCACGAATCTGTGAGTCACTACCTCTATTTCATACCAATTGAGACGCGAGTATCTTAACCTTTCAATTCCTTCTTTCTCCCGTCGCTGTACCCCAGAAAGACGTCTGTCAGACGTGTTTGTATAAGGGATTCGCTGTCTAATACTGTTGTGTCCTTGATTTACGTCATCTGTGTCAGAAGCAATTTCATGTTTTCTGATTACTTTTGCTACCACAAGATCAGGCATTACAGCCATTTCTTTCATTCTGAATAAGCCAGGAACATCGTAATTTGAAGTCCCTGAGTTGTGAAAAGGCGGCAAATACAGATAACGTTTGTTTGAACGTGATTCAGACTTTCGCGATGATGTATACAAATATTCCACCAACAATTTTGGATTAGAAACTTGTATTATGGTTGATAAACATCCTTGATCTAACAGTTTAACCAGTGTTTTATCAAATACTCCAGCTTCCTCTTGAGTGGTTTCAAATTCTTTACTATTGACGGTTTTTGATATCGTAGAAATGTCGACTACAATTGTAGACGTGAATGTCGGGATATGTTTCAATATCTCTCCGTTCTCGACGATGAGCCCCACACAGTAACTGTGTGAAAAGTGCTTCTGCACTATGTGTTTTGTCATGTAACCGATGCTGTCTGCAATTCCATCCGAGTTATCGCCGTGAAATGACGGGGGGCTCCCAGTGGCATGCGAGAAGCACATCCAGAGAACAATCAATTTCACACTCATGTTGCTGTAAGATAAAAGAATCACAGTTAATTATTATGCGTTCTTAATAACAAATGAATAAGTTGAATGTCTTTCTTATCCGCTCTTTTTGTGCAACGTTTCCAGTAAGAGGATTTTAATTAAATTTATACTAAGAACAATTATTAAAATACAAGCTAATCATGGCTGCCATTTTACTGTATATTGTCCTGTCCCAGACACTACTGTGTGACCAAGAGGTTAAAAACGTTCGTAAGAGCTAAGAGGCCACAGTTCTAGTGCCTATATACACACTCCCTCATACGTCTTCATGGGGCGATGACAAATTTACCTCTTGTGTTCAAAACATCTACTTCCACAGTAATATATTTATTTCTTTTATAAACTAACTCTGGGTGTCAGTAAGCTACACAAATTTAAAAAATATATATATTGATTAGTATAGTACACCTAATTATTTCGTGCGTGTGGCTGTTACGTAGATGTCAGTAAGAATCGTATTTCTTGATTAATTTTTCTTTTTCATTTGAAAAGGTCTCGGTGTGTACTTTGTGTCGAAGTAGAACTGCATTATGTCAGCAAGTATACAGTATTTAAATTGAGCAATTTTGTCAAGGAAAGCAAACAGAAAACACTCACTGTGGGGTAGTGAACGAGGTAATTCTTCGTTTCGTTTCATGACACCATGAATTGATTATACGCCTACCAATTGAACTTGCATATTGTAGTACAATTGAGCGAGGTAAGAATTCTTTACTACAAAAACGTAATAGCCATATAATATTACTGAATTCTTATGTGCCCATTTTCAGTCAGTTTATAAAATTAGCTATATTTGGAAGTCCTAGCTCTCTGATCAATCTGCGCGTTTATGTCCCAATGTTCTCTACGGACTTTTATTAAACTAGTATTTGAGATATTTTGAAGCGCATTCTAGAAATCATTCCTCGAATCCTGAAAAGTCTGCTCGGTAAAGATGTCGTTGACCTGACCTCATCCTTCGATTCCTCGTATGTTCTCGAACTGCCCATCCTCGTCTGTTGCTTAAGTATGAGTTGTGTTGTTTAAATACAGGTTTTGATAAGTATTGCGTGAACTTGGTGTAGGTTAAGTTGTTGGATTAGTTTAGGTTTCAGATTTCCTGGCAGACGACAGACTTTCGCTGTTCACAAGAGTAAGAGAATGAAAGGATTCTGACTTGAAAACACGGAAAGGCTGTTTGTTTGACTGTGAGTAACAAATCAGATATCCTGTTGCTACACATCATTAATCGATTACTAAATATAAGTCGGCCGCTTTTACCGTAAGTTCCTGAAGGACACCATCGCTACTAACCAATATCAGAAATAAATCTGTTGTATTCTGTGTCAGGGGATGATTTTTGAATGTATCATATGAAGTTAATGATTGTTTAGACTAACAACGGTAAGGTTACAAGGTCTTCTGGAGTATTATGCCATGTTGTCTGGTAGAAATTGACCTATGTTTCGGAGAGTTTTACTGCCTCCATCAGAGCAAGAAAGGGATGCAGCACTTCTGAAACGTCGATCAGTTTCTACCAGACTATTTGACGAAACACCCCAAACGATAAACGTCTTCTTACTCGCCGCTATGAGAAGTATAATGGTTACCTTATTACTCGGAAGGTCTCAGGTTTGTTCCCAGTAACATTAAAAATAGACAAGTAACACAAAACATTATAGCGGCAAGCAATCAGCGGAAGGTAGGAATGGAAAGAACTCACGAAACGTCTTGCAGGACCCATATGAAATATGCCTCAAGCAGTGGACAACTCTTAACGTGATTAATATATAAGTCTAATAGGCCTATTTTCACGTGTTTAAAATTCGTTCTGATGGACGTGAACAATAAACTATCCTGCTAAGTTATATAATATTAATGCATGACTTTTGCTGATCTCTTTGCATGCAAACGTTTCAGAGATGTCATAACTTCTTTCAGTAATATTTTATACTTCATAACCAATTGTGTGAACAGAGTCCTTGTTGAGTAACTGACTGTGGTTCAGCTGATAAACATGTTCATTGCGTTGTACACAGCTCGAACTTTTATTACCATGTTTACAACAACTGTCCACTGGACCCTATCTTATGACAGTTCATTCCAGTAGCCACCCTCACAACTATTTCCTAATATCCATTCTAATATTATACTCCCGTCTATAAGTCTGCGTCTCTGTACATGTAGTTTTTATAACCAAAATGTAATGCGTGCTGCATATGTTCCCATCGTAGGTTCTTTGATTCGCCTTTAGTAGGTGAAGAAATTAGCCAATAATTCTGGATTTGAGACTCCTAAGGCGGAATACGGCATGTCGATTTTAGTCTTCTACCCTGAACATAAAGATGATACGTTCCCCCGAAACGGTAGCCACCTACAAGACTACATGCGATGATTTGAAGATTTTTAATTCTGTGAATGAATTTGCCTCAACCCATGATTTTTAGCCAATCATGAAAATTGTAGTAGTTCCTCCCCAATGAACAGTAAAATACGGCGATCGAATTGATTCAAGACAAAAATATATATTCAAATTTAAAACATAACCCGCGTCTGCCAGTAATAAAACTTCAGTAAGCTCTACTATTATATTATAAATATCTTCCTTTGTCATTAATGTCAGTTTATTCATGATCCAGAAAAATATCGTGTTAACGTTTAGGTATTAATAATAAACGCATTGAGGGGGTGAGAATAGAAAAGAAATTTTAATCAGTTTAACTGAAGGGGAACTTAGTCGTAGTTGAGAGTGGACTAGGTTTATCTGTCATGAGACAGGCACAAGTTGGGAGCTCTTGTGAACACGGTAATGAGCTTTACGGTTCCATAACAGACGGGAAATTTACTGGTCATCAGTTGTACTATTAATTACTCAATAAAGACTCTGCCACGTGGATCTAGTTTTTCTTCAGCGAGATCTTTGAGACCTTAGATTCAGGTCGAAAGAGTTGGACCCTCCTCTTGGCAGGTTGGTTCGACCCATAACACACAAGTTTTTCTTCACGGTTGCGCTGTCTAGAAAACTCCGCAGAGAGATTTTAGCCGTATTGAACTGTCAGTGGACATCTTTTCAAACTGTTTATTTGTAAAGAAATGTAGCAGGAGTGAACGTAGTGTAAACTGTTTGACAGGCACAAAATGTTGATAGTTAAATGGAACTGAAATGCCTTGGAAAAATAGTACAGCAAAGGAAAATTGTGTGATGATGTTACGTAACATTAGTTCTTGAAGCTCATCCTGGAAGCATTGATGTGTCAGGCGTTGCTCCGGGAGCGTGATCCGTGGAACATGAAGAGATAAGTGGTCATTCCGTCACTCGATGTAGGCTGATGAATGTGTGCAAAGTTCAGGCTACAACTCGTAGTAGCTGCTATAATCTGTATCTAGTAGAACTTAGTCATTTGGTATCATCGTTACATGTTTACCAAGCACGTACAGAACGTCACTAAATGCTGTATTTTTCAATGGACGCTGCTTATTTCCAGACCATATTCAGGATTGCTTAAGGTAATGGACCTCGTTGACATAAGCGACGTGTAGGAAACAATTTTCAGTCTTTAAAGACTTGTCATTCTTGTTATACAATAATATTGCTCTTATTACATTAACATATACAAGATTATGATTTTTCCTGAGGTTTTTTACAGCGGTGAAGATGTCTTGTGGGTAATAACGCCGTGTAGGCTTGTAAAGATACCTCTACATATATTTTTGTGCAATTCATGTGGGTGTGAAACTCGGTCGCTCGCTCTAAGAGAAAAATTTGGATTGTCAATACGAGCGATTATTAGCCGCTCAGGAAGGACTGTGTTCCTTGGAGTTAGTTTAGACAATAAAGTCACATTTGACTTATTAGAATAATACATTTACGTCGACCTTTTGGTTACGACTGCCACTGGTGTATGTGATAGTTCATCACTGATAGCCATTACTCTGCTTTTTTTAAGGTTTTGTTATTGTAAACAACAACACGAGGTTCTGCTTTGAGCTATTTCGTCCCTATTTACACTTCTTCCTGAAACTTTATAGTCGATATCGAATTCTGTAAATTATCGGAGTGGGTCAATCAGTAAAGTTTCCTGCACATCCCTTAACATGGCCTCTACCTATCAACGACACACAACACGGAAATACGCAGACAAACATCCATGCCTTGAGTGGTATTTGAACCTATGTTCCCAGTGTCCAAACAAACAAGGCCCATGCCTCAGACCACCTGGCCACTGTGACCAGATAAATTTATATTACTTGTTCATTTTGTCTGCTAGATAGTTTATTTCCATTATTTATGCTAATTCTTACAAGTAATTGCTTTGCAACTTCATTCTTACTTATTTAATGTCTTGAACTTGAATTTAAAACTTGTCGCTCATTATTATCAGATAATGAAATTGAACTTATAATTTCTAAAACGAAGTTTGTCTGACGAAATTCTGTATATTTTTGGCCATATATATAGATCAAGTAGACTCCTAAAGCACAGTAGCACAGTTAAAATGTAATATTCTCATTTCAGCCAATAATATAAATACGCCATGCCACAGTTGAAACAGCCACCATCATTGGAGTCCATAGTGCTACAGTCTTTACAAAGATTTATTCTGACTCTTGGACAGAAACTACTTGGTAAAGTGTGTTCTGGTACACCAGCCACAGTGCTACCAACCAGATGGGGCATGCCTTCTTTTCTTGTGAGAGAGAACTGTTCTAAGAGTTCTGAATTAGAAGAATTGCGATATTTCTTGCACCCAGGCCTGCCTCTAAACTTGTCAAATTCAGTTACTTCCGCTGTGTTGGAAGCGATTGCCACAGTCATCTCACGCGCAAAGTGTACTTATGATGGGTTTTCAAAGAGTGGAGATGACTGTTGTCGAGATATTATTGAGAACATGATCTCCGTCGCACTTCATGCTCAGGTGGCACGTGTGGATCTGTTACAATGGCCATGGTTTATAGGGGAGATACTACTCAAACATTTGGGCAACTTTCAACATTTGGAAGTTCTGAAATTGTGGCCTGGAAGTTGGAGTCCTGTGTGGACCACTGTTGTGGAGATGCTTGAAAATGGCCACTGCTTATTAAACAACCTTGTGTCATTCAGTATGAGGTGTCACTGCACTGATAAAATCCTACAAGTGCTGGCACATTCTACCAGACTTCAATATCTTGATGTGATGTTCTCAGTTGATGTGACCGACACGTGTGTTAGCTCGTTGCTACAGCTGAATAACCTAAAGGTAGTGAATATGTGTAGTACATCACTCAGTGCACAGGGGTACACTGAGCTATTAATTGGATTGCCTCATCTTAGTAAGTTAGTGTGGTTTGATTTGAATTGCCACGCACTAGGAAACATGAAGATGTCACCTCTTAGTCTGCACAGTTATGAAGCCAGTAGAGTGTCAATTGATCATCTAATTATCCTGGTACACATATGTCCATATCTAACACAGGTCAGTCTTCATTGGGTTGAAGCTGATCTTTCAGTTCTTGGAGCACTGAAGCATCTACAGGAAGTAAAACTTGCACAATGTAGTGCAGTCAACAGCAATCTCAAAGGTTTATTAGAAATAATAGGTTATAATATCATATCACTGGAGCTGCATGAGTTGAGAGATGTGGATTTGCTTATGATTGGTGCTTTGTGTGTAAATCTTAAAAAAATGAGTTTGGTTTGTGACCTACAGTCTGTTGAAGAATCATTTTTGGGAATAAAAACACCTCTCTTCAAAGAACTGAAAGATCTAAAATTTGGTTCAGAATATTCTGAATGTTTGTTCTTTAATTGCACCAATATTAGGAAACTGGAGATATCCAGATGTCAAAATTTCAATGATAATGTGGTGGCAACGTTATTAACAAAGAACCCTCTAAAACAGCTGCAGGTACTATCAATAGCTCACAGTGGTCAATTGAGCATGAAGACTGTACATCTGCTATTGGAATCTTGTGATAATCTTAGAGTGCTAGAGGGTTTAGATAGTTGGGGTGGTGTTTCCAAGTTACAGGTTATGGAACTTTGCATGGAAATGAAGAGAAAGAACATGGACATTGAAATACTGTGGAAGAAACCACTCCATATTAGTTGGTAACACTGCTTAGGTTGGTAGTTTTGTTTTAAAGGAAAGGCAAACTAGTCCCTTGTTTGCCCTCCATGTAAAAAATGTTATATTTACTGGAGTAATTGCACATATCCATCACAGCAGTGGCCTGTGTGATGTATAGGTTGTAACAAAAGTTCATTTTGATAGAGAATAAGATGCTAACAGAGTTAAACAGCAGATTATTTCAATTTTACATTAATAATGATCAAAATTAAAGCTCAGTTTGCAATAATTTTGTATTGCAGTTGTATTAAGACAATTACAAATTATAGTATATGTGAGATAGTGAACAGTGAAGATGTCTGTTGTTACTTTTAGGTTATGATGCCATGAACTGTAATTGTCACTGACACATTTCCATTTGGACTGTAAAGTATAGGTTACATTCTTTTAGTATTTACACAATACTGTTTTTTAATGAGTTGTAATTTATTCTTTTAATTGCTGGACACTTTTTAGGTCTTCACTTGTATATGATAAACTTCAGATGGTGTCACATTTGGGCTTTGTAATGAAAAATTTATCAGAAACAGAGTGTCTTTAGGAGCTGCTGGAGCTAAACCCCACTTTATTTTCAGAAATAACTTCTGAAGTTTTCTTCTACGAGCATCTCAGGGATAAGCCTTCTACCATCACAGAATTCTGTCAATACAGAAAGGCCTTAGATTTAAATGTAATTTTTTCCTATATGTGGCTGGACCAGGTTAGTTAGAGTGAGGTAAACATTTAAAATCTAAACATTAAAATATGTAACAAAGAATTAAGTTGGGGATTATATTTAGGGACAGGTTAATGTTAGTAATTAAAACTAATTGATATCTCTGACAAGATAATGATAGGTGAGTCAACTTAAACTGCCAGCCCCAACATACTTATAATCCATGACCTGCCACAAAATTTCAGCATATGCATCTACATTCACTTCTAATCACTGTATCACTGAACAACTGAAATGTGGAGCTTAGCCATCTTGAAAAGTTCAGCTTTAATGTAACATACAAAGACATGACTTCTGATGGAATCCTGCAAAAAAAATCCCCCTCCCCCCAATATGTTATTCAGTTATTCTTTTGTTAATAAATTTTGTCCAGTTAGGCTCCATCTGTGACTTGTGCTTTTGAACCTGGGATAATCCTATGAATGTACATCTTCCACCTAATGCAGGTTCTTTTTTTAGCTCTGTTAATAATATTTGTGATGATTTTGTATTACATTTAAAGACAAGACTAGTCACTGCATGAAAGTTAAAAAAGTACATTATCAGCTTATTAATCTGTATTCTTACTGTCCACTCACAGAATGTCACTGTTGAATAAAAGTCACTTTTATGAATCTCCATATATTTCTTAAACTAATTCCATGAAACACTGTCCTGGAGAAGCCATTACTTGCTCAGTCAATAAATTACCTGTCTTTTGTGGTTCCTGAAGGTTCATTACTGTGTTTAAAAGATCCTACCATTGCTCTCTACTCTGAAGTAGATCAACTAGTCCACATCCCACCTTATTTCATTAAGATTCATTTTAGAGTTATCCTCCTATCTGTATCTGTGTTTTGTGAATGCTCTCTTTCCTTCAAGCTTTCCCAACCAATACTTTGTATGCATATAACTCCATGTGTCCTGCATGGCCTAACAATCTCAGCTTCCTTGATTTATCTTAATAATATTTTGTGAAGAGTACAAATTATGGAGCTTCTCATAATGCAGTTTTCTCCAGCTACTGCTTCTTCCTCTCACTTAGGTTCAAACATTCTTCTAAACATGCTGTTTTCAGACACCGCAATCTGAGCTTTTCCTTAATGAGAGAGACCAAGTTCCATGCCCATACAAAACAACAGGTAAAATTATAGTTTTGTGCATTTCAATCTTAAATTCTTAACATTGATGCTAGGTTAGTGGTCAGCTTCATGCTCTAGTCACAGTACCCCCAGGGAGAGATCACAGTATCCAATTTATTGTATAGGAGGCTCGGTGGGGCTCACTGTCGATTTTGACGGTGATGGTGAAGAAGAACGTCAGTGTCCCTGCTGGGAATCGAATTCGTGTCGTCCAGCCACAGCAGTGTCATTTTCTGAATAAGTTAATCCAACAAATTCCCATTTCCAAATTGTGATAACCGTTCAGTAGTTTCGAAAAAGATACGTGCAGAAGGGCGGACAGAGAGAGACGGGCAAGACCTCTTCATTAAGCTTTCATTTCATGAACTTCCTATAAAACTATAGGCATACCTATTAGGCGATTTACCTTACGTTGATTCTTTGGTTAAGTATCGAACGCGCAGAAAAGAAAGGGAAAAAAATACTTCAAATATCCCTCTTCGCTATTCTTTTCCCGTTAACCCGGAGCCAACTTGACATGTTGAGAACAACTCCAAAAAAAAATGGAACGAAGTTATCTC
>NW_019059701.1:419120-448824 GCF_000696155.1 Zootermopsis nevadensis | reverse complement strand
GGAAAGTGGATAAGATTCTTGCTTGTTAATGTTGCAAAGATAGTTCTTGTAGTGTGATTGTTTTGATGGATAATGAATTTTATGCAATGTCCGAAGTCATAAAACTGGTATCTGTAGCTCGTGGAGTTATATGTGTAATTTTACTGTTTTGGACTGGACGGCAGACAGAGTGTAAATAAATCAGTCTTTCGTATAAACTTATGTACTTGTTTAAACGAAAGTGGTGTCGGAATGTGGTGTTTGAATTCAACATCTCAGAACTCTTCGCAAAATAAGGTATGCAAAAATATGCTTCCAATTATTATTTTTATTAGTAAGTTAAAATACGGCAGTTTTTAAAACTTCCTTCTCTTTGTGGGATATGAGGGCTATTGCTTGCGCCTTGGTCTCAAATAGAACCCTGGGAATAAACTATATCAATGATTACTGCCAACCGATAACTGTCAGTCTGAACACATATTTTTTGGCGATAATACCAATATTATTATTTAACGTCCAGAAATAGACTGTTTCCAAAATCACATGAATGATTTCTTTGCTAGCTTGAACAAGTGGAGTAAAGCCAGTAAGCTCACATTAGATTTTGACAAAACCAATTTTGTAATACCAACAGAAATTGTGTTCTGGGTTTGTGGTATAAGGATAAAACAATTGAAGTAGAAACAACTGAATTTTGTGGCGTTCAAATTGACTACAATAACTTAAATTGGAAAAACATATATTTAATACATTATCCCTAAACTAAGCTTAGCATGCTTTATTATGAGGAGTCATATTATCAATGAAAACAGAAACTTTAAAAATAGTTTACTAATTTACTTCCATTCACTCATGTCATATGGATTCATTTTCGGGGGAAACTCAACAGACAGCAAAAAAGTATTTTACGTTCAAAATAGAATCATTAGAATAATGGCAGGCACTAAAAGGGGAGCCTCAATTAGGGAATGGTTTAAGAAATTTAATATTCTTCCACTAGCCAGTGAATTCTTTCCCTCATTGTTGTCATTTGTAGTGGACATCATAGAAAAATTTCAAACAAACTCAGATATCCACAATATAAGACAAGATACCGACATAAGCTTCATGTCCAAAACACAAAATTTAGTAAATACCAAAAAGGAGTTTACTATTCAGGAATTAAGCTATTCAGTAATCTTTCCCCCCACTATAAAAAGTCTGAATCACAATATAAGGAAGTTGAAGCCACAACTAAAAGAGTATCTCTTATCTCACTCATACTCAATAGAATAATTTACCTCAACCAGAAATTTTCAGCTATTATAAATACATATAATCAACAGTGGTTATGCTTTCTTGGATAATTATTGTTGCAGTAATACTGTAATTGACTGTAAATTACTGCCATAACTATGTAATTTATATTTGTATTAGAAACAAGTATTGCATTTATGCTGTGACATGTTCTACATCCTTGGCCTGGACCTATGAAAGATATGTGGAATGTAAATAAATTCTGTTCTATTTTAAATGCACTGTATGAAGTTTTGAAGACTAACAAGCAGTCTTCAAAGTGCTACCCATCTCTGTTACAATCGAAAGTAAGTAAACTAGACTGCAGAGATAGAGACCATACCCATGGATCACTGTACTTTTATATTGAAGTTGTAATAACCCAACACACATTGAAATGGTGGAATTCGTTAACATGTGTTAATCTAACCAAATAATGGTAAATAGGCGTAGTAGTAGTGATGCTAACAAGAACGGTTGATGGTACAAAACTTTATATTGTGATTAATAATATAGAAAATGTCTGCCATATACTTACATAGTAGTTATTTGTAGGTTATAAGAGCAAGAATATCTTTTTATTTTGTTTGTTTGCATTGAACAGTTGCAACAAAAGAAGTGGCAGTATTATGTCTGCAGTTTAACAACAAAGAATTTAAAATAAATGCCTCAAAATGTTCACAGAATGTCTGTACAGATTTACTATGTCTGTTATCCAATAAGCAAACTATTTTGATTTTTATCTGCTGACATTTTACATCTGTGAAAGTAGTTAACATCTCCTGAACAACAGTTTATATACAGAAGATGGGCAGTATAATTTCATCCATGGATATGATCAACAGGCAGATATAATTTGCATTTTCCTTTGCTATTTATTTAGGCATTTAGTAGAAAATAGGTGTTGGTGCTTTGTTGATTCACAGTGCATGACAATTATTAAAATAACTGGAAGAGGAACAAGTCATATACTAAGACACAAGTAAGAAAATTTATACTTGAGCTTGGATTTAGTAATAATCTGCATTAAATCCTGGCAGTGGGAAAGATGCTATATAAAGTGCTAAGAACTGTGTATATAATTGCATGTCACAAGAAGATATGTTAGAATTATTGTTAAAAGGTAAATGCAGGTACTGGATATTCATTATCCTTTGACTGCAGGCAATGTTTCTGTCAACAGGTCCAATGTAAATAAGAAACAATGGAAGAGCATAGTGCTCAGGAGAAGCAGTATTTGTCTCAGCAGATGAAGAACATGACTGAAGATTCAAACAATGTAGGACTTGATTCTCATGACTTTGTGCCAGAACACAAGCCAAACATATTGCAGTCATCATGGAAACCATTTGGCTGTGAAACATGTGGCAAACGATTCACCCTAAAAGGTAGCCTTAGAACACATGAGAAGCTCCATGGCTTTCGACCAGTGTATAATTGTGATATCTGTGGGAAAACTTTCAAAGTAGCAGCTGGACTCAAGTCTCATGCATCATTGCATTCTGGACAAAAGCCATTCCATTGTGACATCTGTGGCAAGTCTTTTACACTTAAAGGAAGTTTGAAAACACATTCAGCTCTTCATTCCACAGTGCAAGAGTCATTTCCTTGTTACGTATGTGGGAAGACGTACAAAGGAAAAGCCAGCCTCAAGTCTCACTCCGCTATGCACTCAAACAAGAAACCATTTATGTGTGAGGTTTGTGACCAACATTCTACCCGTAGCAGTTTCACATTGCATGCAGCATTGTGTTATAAGAATAAGCCTTATGTCTGCCAGGTTTGTGGGATGTGCTTTGAGGTTAGAAGCCATCTCATACAACACATCACGTCACACATGGTGATGTTAAGAAACATGTACTTTATGTAGGTTGTAGAACATTTTGATCTTCATTGTGCAACTTCATGTGCTTCTTAGGATATAATGTGGTGGAAGCATGGTAAAATGTTAGCATAAAGAGCTGTCAGTACCTTTTTTTTCATTAGAAGTCTCAAATATCCTAAATTTTATTTTCATTAATTTGGTATTTGAGTATTTATTTGTTTATTGTTTATTTGTTATATCATTTATTTAACATTTTATTTATATATTTCTCAATTATTTATTTGCAGTGAAACTACTGGTTGTGGCAACTAAGACATCCACCCCTCCTGACAAACAATATTGTCAGTATGGATATCGTCATCTTCTTGACAAAATATTGGTGTTCTTGTAACTTCATTCCATTCTTGCACATTTCTTCGCCCTGGCAAACTCTAGAACAGGTTCAGATTTCCCGCAATTCTAGTAATGGTCACTTTTCTAGTCAAGATAATCTCTTTTATGGAACCAAAAAGTTAATTATTCACAAGGAATCCACCACTGGACCTTGTACTGAGCTAAATGAATGCAGTCCACAGTCTCATACTCTATTTCTTTAACATGCATTTTAATATTATCCTCGCATCTCTACTTTTATGTTCCTTTCAGATTTTCTGACTAAATTTTTGTATGCATCTTTCATCTTCCATATATGTTACTTTTCCTCCCCATTTCATTCTCCTTGATATGATGAGCCCAATAATATTTTATAAAGAGTACAGATTTTGAAACCTATAATTGTTTGATTTTTTATGATACTCTTTAGTTTCTTTCTCTTACAGTAGGTACAAATATTCTCAGCACTCTCATTTGTAACATCTTCAGTCTGTGTTCTTCCTTAAAGGTGAGCCCTTACAAAACAACTTAGTTCAGAATAGTAATATGCATTCCCTGAATTTAATCTGCTCTTAATTTCTGAAGCAACTGAACATAGCAAAATTAAATTTCCTCTTTTGCACTTTATGAATGAAAAAGTGTTTAAATCATTTGATGACAGCAAAAAGAAATGGATCTATATCACAAACTTCTGATGTGACATTTCTGCAACTGAATCCTTGCAATCAGAAATTTTTAATGAAGTACAAGGTTTATCACTTGTTCTTGTAGTTTATATCACCAATATAATGCATTGTATCATTTTAAGTTTTGTAAAATTAACTTGCAGACCTGTTATTCACTGTTCATCACATCTACTCTAATGTGCTTTGTCCTTCGCTTGTTCTGACACAAAGCTGAGTTTATAATTTTATTTCTTGATAGACTTCTTTATATACTTTCGTATAACATCCTGGTATCATTTATTAAATGAAGTTGCTTAAAAATATTTTTTTGTGATTCAGACTTAACTTCTGATTCTAAAACATATGTGAAAAAGATTGAGTTCATGCTACTTGATGACATTTTCTAAATATAATATAGTTTCTAAAACACAGGTACTGAAGCTGTAACTTTCATCATTAAAATGCATATGCTAGGAAATGGATTACTTCATAGCATCACTGTTGGTGTATCTTCTTTGGATGTCATCCGTTGTTTATAGCTTAAAATTTAAAATTCTAAAAATTATGACATTTTCAAAATTTATAACATGTACAATGAGCAGTATCCAAGAAAGCCTGACAGTGATATTATACCACTGTCACCATATTCTATGGCATATTCATCTGCATTGAAAAAGTGTACAAAAATTTGTTTATGATTGCTGAGAAGTGTTAAACAGAAAGGAACAGTTGGATTACCAGTGAACTTGTATAATAGCATCATAGGATAGTAATCAGTTCAGAACTTCATCTGTGAAGTGAATGTGAAATTGAAAGTTTCTGGAAAGAAGAATGTTTTCACACAACAAACTTGATAAACTGATTTAACTTTGCTCCATCTTTTACGCGTGCCACATTGCAACCAAGATTGTGTATTTATCAGCGTGAACTTCGAATATTTTATGATAGTTCTGAATAAAACTGTTAATATATATTTTCATAACATATTTCCAAGTATTCATCATTTGCAAATGAATTGTGGTTAACAGTGATATTCAAACAAAATATAAAATTGTTCCTGTACTTAAACACTCCGTGAAGGCATATGGAAGCATGACAGTAAAACTCACTTGCTCTTTCTGCCCCAGTTTGTGCTGTTCACATATAATTTGAAGTTAATTTACCTTTTACTTTAATGTGAAAGTTAATGCAAAGTCATGCATAACTCTTAAATAGTAACATACATATCTGTGTGTAGGTGTTGAAATAAATGTGTGGTATTTTAATATTATATCACTTAAACACTTGAAGTTATTGCTGCTTCATGCAGGTTATGCAGAATTGAGGCAGACTCTATGTTCAAGGTCACTGAAGCAATTCAAGAATAACAGCATTTTACGACGTTTAGTAATATATACAACTGCAGTACTTCCAATTCTTTTGTGTGCTATATTAGTTTTTAATTATGTGTGTTTGTGTCATATCTGTAAGTATTTACATTTGTAATTTAGAAAGTGTGGTGAAGTTTTTTCTGTATGTTAAAATGGAAGGTCTCCATTTAAAAGATTGTAGGTAATGGGAACTGTCTGTTCTGGTGTCACTGTATTGCTGACAGGGATGTTAAGGGGATAAAGAAAGATCATTATGGAGTAATATACAAAACGAAGCATTCTGTGTTGAATTTTAGCTAGCTTTTTACACTAGCAAATCACAGAACACATTTGGAGTTCTTTAAACTAAACAATAAATGTGAATACTTGTATGTAAGATTTGAAGATTTCACAGCGGTGAATATGAAGATTTCTGTCTTCTGGGTTGTTGCGCTGTGTAGTATGGTTGATGTTAACCAACGTTTCAGAGGTCATACTGCCTCCGTCAGTATGACCTCTGAAACGTTGGTTACATCAACCAGAGTACACAGCGCAACAACCCAGAAGATAGAAATCTGAATACTTGTAGTTTGGTAATGACATATTTTAGTATGATATGATATAATCAAAATTGGACCTATCATAATCATTGTATTCTTTTCATAAAAAATGCCTAGTACAGAACTGTACTGCATTTTTTTTTTTCAGTTTGCATAACTAGAAGCATTTATTGATAAATTGCCAGTAAAAGAAAACTGACATTCTTTCATTCTGTTGTTTGAAATTAACTGCTATGATGGATTTGTTACATCTGTCTTAGTTCATTCTTAAGCTTGGAGAGTTCTGTATTTACCAACAATCTCACATAGTGAGTTCTAAAATGTTGATTAGGTTTGGTATTCACATGTCAAGTGTGTCATCAATATTTCTAAATTTTCATTTTGTTTATATTATAAATATTGCCATGTAAGTAATTGAAGGAGCAGCTTATCTTGTTTGCAAGTATTATTTATAAAGTGGATATATATTTTTACAGTTATTTGTATGAAATTGTCAAAAGTGTTTTGTAAAATTGGTATCGATAGTGTGCAATAATGTACTTCTCTGCCAATAAATTTTGCTTAATTTGAAAATTTGTTTACATTGTGCATTAAATTACTTAACAGTTGGTTAGGAAAGATATTACATAGAGAAACAGTGTATTTAATTAATTAAATACACTGGAACAATTATGTGCTTCTCAACTTCAACTTTTACATCATTATTTCCGAGTACATGAGAAAGTGTTGAGTATATAAAAAAGAAATGTCAATATTTTGTGTCTTTCTAAAATTAGAAACCAGTTTGTTTGTTTTTTCCTAAAATGTACCAGTTCTTGATGTCGTGGTTGTGAAATATATAATGAAATACAAGGGAAAGATAATGTATTCATATCCATTTTGATCAGCTTTTTCAGCCTTTTATGTTTCTCCATTTCGTTAATTTTTAGTGTTCATTTCTGATAAAGAAATCGGCAACAAGACGGAAAAGATTAAAGAAGTTAATTTGTCTGCAATAAATGGCCACCTGCATTGCAGAGGAATATAAAGTGCAGATTTGGAAAATATCACTTTTCCGTTAACCAACTCCATGGAGCAGGGTCCTTGAGAAGCTGATAGTTGTAGAACTTGTTAAAATGTTCTTACTTTTCATGTAGTTTTTATGTCTATTACCATGTTTACAAGGTTATGTCATTGAATCCTGTCCTGAATTAGATTAATCCAGTCCACAGATCTTGAACTTGGAAACTCAGTGTTACTCAAGGTACTCAGAACCTCTTCAAGAGATACCTTTGTTAAGTAGATTAACGCAAATATTTTGCCTACTTCCTCATAGAAAATTCACTAACAAGTAATTAGCATATACCAGTAAATAAAATGGGTACTTACATTGATTAGTAATATATGTAAATTAATAAAAGACTCTAATGACTTCATATTTTAACTCACATAAAATACACATATCAAAAATAAAACATCAGATAATATATATGAATTAAGTTTATAATCATATATAAAACAAAATTTAAGTGTTTTAATTGCAATTGAGAGGTACCAGGTTTGAATCTTAGGCCATGATACCAATTATCCTTTTGGATATTTTATGGTTTTCCTGAGTCCCTGCAGGTAAATGACAGGCTACAATCTTCTCATCCAGTTCTTTCCAGTTTAGCATACATAATCAGCCTGTCAACATTTACGTAGCTCAATTATGATGTAAAGAGCACCATGCCACAAAGACATATGGAGGAGTGGGTATGAAGTTTCACGTATACTTACCCCAAAGGATAGCTCCCTGGTACCCATTACATAGGAGGCTGGATGAGCCCTGGAAGAATGAATCTCAACAAGGTGGAAAAGAGAATAATTATGAATCAAACCATTGCAATCCAGCCAATAGGCATCACTTTCCTGACTGAGCTGTCCTCACTCATCAAATACTATTATGGATTACAATAATGAAGTATATAAAACACAGCATGCTTGAATGGTTTGTAAGCTCTTGACTTTCAGTTGTTTAAGAAAAAAGTATTTTTAGTTTATTTATTTTTTAATGATTTGACATAATATGAGAAAGTGCTGAGAAAGATATTCATACTTAACAGATTTAAGTAACAGGAGGGTGGAGAAAAGTACATAAGTTTACTTCATGGTGTTACTTTGAACTTAATACTGTTAGGGTAACTCAAGAAGAAAAACATGGCAGGACAAGCAGTACATGTTTTTTGGCTACTTTCAACTGCTTTGCATGATTTCTACCTCAACATGTTTCTGAAATAGTATGAAAAATCAATATATATTTTAAAAAGTGTCAGTTTGTATTGCTATGTATGTTCAAAATCAGCAGAAGTCAGCTGTGATTGAAGTTTTTCAGGATTTAATTTATGGGTTCTTTTTACATATACAGAATTTCAAGGTAAAAAATTATTTCTAATAAGTATGAAATTCGTATATCTCAGTGAAACAAAATACAGAACATTTTCAATTCGTGCATGATTTGTGATAAATACAAATCACAAGTAAATATTTAACACTGAGTGGACACTTCTGCTCATAAATTTGACAGGAATCCTTTAAAGGGGCATCATACTTGAGTGTTGAGTATTCATTTCTCTTCAGGGGTTTTTGCCTGAGAAACAAGTGCAATTCTGCAGTATGTTTGTGTTTTGTGTTTCAGGATCAAGTGGCAGGATGGAGTCCTCCCTCCAGTACACCCATTGGAGATGGAAACAGTGTGTCAAATGTGACAGGACAGCAGGTGACCCCATTTGACTTCTGGCATAGGTATGCATTTTACAGATTAGGAAAGTAGCTGACCAGTGTTCCAAGCACTACCTCCATGGAGTAAAGTTCTTGAGAAACTGATATTCACTCAGATAATGAAGACATTTTATGGAACCTGGAGTTTATTACTATGTTCACAGGAGCCCACCACTGGGCCCTATCCTGAGCCAGATAAATCCAGTCCACATTTCCATAATGTTGATACACGTGGACATTTCTAGTAATAAGACATTTCTTTCAGCAGTACCAACCCTGTAGTCTAATTTTAGGGTCCTGGATCCTAGAGATTTCTGAATTTATTCAACCTTGGGAATAAATTCCTACAATTATTGTGCTATAAGCATTTTATCTGCACAGCAGAACACACAGATCAAGTGGGTTAATGTGCAAGTGTAGGTGATTTAAACCCCTAAAATTTGGGGCTTCTGGCCAGACTTTGAGTACAGGGATTAACAGTTTAACGGCATTCTACTGTGATATATGGCTAGCTAGATTGTGTCTGAGTAGTGATGCATGGTTGATGAAAGTTACGTATGCAATGATGCACACGAATATCCTGAAGTGGGATTTGCTGAACTTAATACTGTTGTGCTATAATTTATACAACTACTGCTCCAGTTATGACATAAAGCATTCAAGTTTAAGAAACATACTATTTGTTGAAGGTATATATTAAATATTCGTTGTTAGAATGTACTAACAACATGTATATATATATATATATATATATATAAGGGACAAGTATTTAAGAAAAGTAGTTTTCGTAAGTTTTCCAGAACTTCATATTGGTGGGTAGCTGAAAGTTTTCCAGTTTGATTTTACACATATTGCAGGAGAAGACTGCCATTGTGTTGCTCACCCTGTGATGCTGTATTTGAATTGGTCATTTGCATAGCCACATAAGTACACAATAATTGCTTTTGAGGAAACTAAAAACAGAAACATGCCTGCAGACACATTATTTTAAGCTTGGTTTATTTTTCTTCAAGAATAATTAGCAGGTATCTAATTTATTGGTACATTTATAGTTCTTTAACATCTTTTGCATCTAGTTACAAGCTGAATTTGTTCATGGGCTTGTTTTTACAAGTACCCACATAATATTGAATGAATATTGCATGACACATGTGGTTATGTATCTTTTCATTGATTTCTTTATGGTCAAAACTGCAACCAAAACTTTTTACCATGAAACAGGCTATAAATAAGGCTGCCTATGTGCAGCAAAGTCTTTGACCTGTGTGATTCTTGTGGGAAATGATGACTGGAATAACTTCATTCTCTTTATAAAAAAGAGAGAGACTCATGTGGTTTTGCAAATGATCAGTTCATTTGTGCTTCAGGTTTCCTCAGATGTTTCATGGATATGAGGGAATGACAGCGTCCCAACCTGCTGTTGCCAGACAGTGTACAAAGAAGGAAATATACAACATCAGTTGTGAATCACCAGGAATTGGTATGTTAGCAGCAAGTTGCAGTGATGACATGACATTTTATATAGGACAAAGCCTGGTTCACAAATATGGTAGAAGCAAGCCACCACTTTCTTTACGCAGCAGGCCATTTAGCTGTGAGACATGTGGCAAGAGGTTTACTCTTAGAGGCAGCCTGAAAACTCATGAAAAACTACACTCATTCCGACTGGCATACCGCTGCCACGTGTGTGGCAAGACATTCAAAGTGGAAGGGGGACTGAAGTCACATACAGTGTTACACACTAACCACAGACCTTTCTTGTGTGTTGTATGTGGTAAAGGTTTCACCCTTAAAGGTAGTCTCAAAACACATCTGACACTACACTCCGTTCATCGAGCAACTTATCCGTGTGATATTTGTGGGAAGACATACAAAGGTAAAGCAAGTTATGAATCACACAAAGCCCAGCATTTGGGCCAGCCATTATATCAGTGCGAAATTTGTGGCAAGAATTTTACATTGAAAGGAAGTCTTAAGCTTCATTCCATGTTACACTCAGGGTTGAAGCCTTATACTTGTCAAGTCTGTGGTGCGGGCTTTACTGTACGTAGTCACCTCACACGACATTTCCAATTGCATAACCCTTCATGAAACTGTGAGTCCTAGTGCACAAGCTTTGTAAATGCATTCACATTGTATTTAGTAAGAATTGTTTGATGGTATATAGTCTGAGCTTCTGACAGCAGTAATCCAAAATATGAAGCAGACTTAAATACTTTATTACCTTAATATTTAATGTTTGCACTGTAAAATAACACTTGTAGGACCCACTCAAGCTGAAAGTTTAGTTGAGGGCTTCCTTCTACTCAGTTAATATCACTACAGTTGGTAACATTTCTTAAAAAACATAACTCAGCAACAGTATGTTTTTAAAATATCAGGGAATTAAATCTTGCACTAGTAAAGATATAATAATCAAGCCAAACCTGTTTCATTTAGTTGCGTTGTAGCCGAGCTTTAAACTGACAACAGAGGTTAATGTGTGGAAACAGTCATTGCTGGTCACATATTTAAATATGTTAGATAAGAGTGCAGTGAACAGTAACAAATTCGCCTTTTTTACTTCCATGAGAAAGTAATAATTATGCTTTGGTGTCCTACAACCTGTATGTCTCATTATATCACTGTATTAGCATGTGGCAATATAGAAATTGAATACATAAGGCGATAAAATAATTTTTAGTGAAGTTAAGTGGAATATGTAACCTGAATGTTGATGTCTGTGGTTTAAATTCATTGTATATGAAGTAGAAATTATGGTTTGTGCAAGGATTGAAAGGCCAGTGTTAATATTATATTTATTAATAAATTCGTCATAATAAAATACTTATTAGTATAAAAACAGTTAAGTGACAGCAAAATCAGTTTTACAATAAACACACAAGTCACACAACAGACAGAGCAATACTGCCATTTGTTGCCTTCCAATACAAACCAAATGTCCTAATGTAACTCTTCGAAACACGTTATAATGAGATCATAGGGAGATGCTTTTCCTAATTTCATGATAATTTCTAAAATGTATTGTTTAATTTGTGGGTCATTACTGTAAATTGTTATTGCAAGGGAATAGTTATTTTTAGTTAGCTGTGATTTATGTCTAGTTATCTGCCCTTTTTCATGAGAACCAAATGAAGATAGGAATGCATTAAATGAAAACAAAAGAAAATACAGTTGATTTATATCTTTATAGATATATAGATTTAGTGATTTATATCTTCACAAATTTTGGAGAGCTTTGTCTCAAAATTTGCTTTTTGTATGTTTATTCCTCCTCTTCAGAATGCCTCAGACTATTTAGCGCAAGGTTTAAGTACAGATCATTTCTCATTCAACTGCAAAATACCATACCAGTCTGTAGCACAGGTACAAAAAGCAGCTCTGCAGTGCACAGTGTAAAGCATATAACCTGGAAACAGATAAAATGAGTTGCCTGTACAAATATAAGTCTTTTATTACAGATGAGCATGTAACCTTATATATCTTTAGTTTTTACCTTTTATTTGATGAAGTTAAGAAAAGAGTAAAATCACAAGGTACTTATTATTATATTCTTCATTGTTGTTGTTACTACTGTTACTTTCATGAGCGCTGCACACAGATATGTACATTTAGACTGTTTTGAAATTAATGCCAAAGATTTTCAGGATTACTTCCATGATAAAAATTATGACACGAATGTATTGTTGCTAAGTGGCTTCTAATGCTAATTTTTACACAAAACATTCATAAAGATTATAAATCATGGTTGCCTTGCAAATTCGCAGGCATCTTCCTGCAGTTATTTCCTTTTTATTTTCTTTTTCAAAGGAATTTGGCTAAATGTCCATTTACCTTGCTTGCATTTTAATTGCCTTAGTTTGTCATCAAAATAGTTTCAGTAGAGAACTAACATATTTTTAAGAAGATGTATTTAAAAACAGTTAAATGGCAGAATGTGCTTGTTAACAAGTTACAGATGCAATATTTCTAATAACAGGAAGTGTACTTTTTATCTCAACATTTAAGTTTTGTGCTCACTTATCTTTTATTAACTAACTCAATGGAGCAGTGTGATTTTCGAGAATCTGATAGCCATTCAGCTGTCTTTTGTTGAACCCAGAGGTTTATTACTGTGTTCAAAACAACCCACCAACTTTGAGGCTCTGTGTAATATTTGTTGACATGCTATGTGTTTACGGTGAGGAATTGTTAGCCCGAAGTTCTATTGGAGATATTGTGATCTGAGCAGGAGGATATAATTTAAGAATGGAGATTACACAAGAATATCTTTGTGTTCTATGTGTGTCTAGTATTGATAATTTAGGTATATTAGTAACTTCACGTCACGTTGGACTTGTTAATATGGTGTAAATGAAAGGAAATAGAATTTTGGTCAAGAAGCCTCCTGGGAATAAAACGTTCTCTTAGCTGTTTTCATAGTGCATTTTTGTACTTACAGTTGGCTGAGTTTCCTAGCAATTGGCAGTGTGTTGATCTGGTCCTTTAGTACATACTGTCGCAACCCTTTCACACAACTTCCAAGGTATTCATTCCAGTTTACTTGCTTGATGTCAAAATTGAATATTACACGGTCTTCAGGTGTCAATTTTGCAAGCAGAGATCTCAGATTTGTGTCGTGATACAGCCAATCTCTTCCACTGAAGTACTTGACTGCCATGGTGAACCTCAATGACCTAAGTGCATGTTTGATGTCCCTGCATGCAAAGAGCAGAGTACAGACAGTTCTTTACCTTTATTGGCCTCGTGTTCATGGCATACACACGGTCCAGCTGGCAATGCGTAACGTTAGCATGTCACTAAACCATTAAATCCAGGAGTTAAAGTTTGATCAGTTCTCACAGTGGCAACTTGCTGCCTCCATCATCAGGGCGATTAGTTGCATTGACTGATGATGGAGGCAGTAAGTGCCTCTGAAATGTCAAGACTACGTGACGCTAAAGCACATCAGACAAGCAGTTTTATTCATTCAGTTGTCAGAATATAGACATCAGTACATTATTATATCCCAATACAAGCATATTTATAACCTTATATAATGTCTGGACATTTTAGAACTTTACGTGGTACCCCAGAATGAAGTGAGTGATGCAGTCTTTCGGCTTGATGGAGCCCAACCTCATTACACAGATACTTGCAAAGTCTAAGCATGGTGGTTTGGCTACTTTACCTCTCAGTCATGCATTTATTTTATGCACACTGGGTAAAGAATGCATAAAGAACAGAGTCTAGTACTTTCTTATGTGTACTCCTGCCCATTTGCATAACTTAAAACAGAGTGTTCACGCAAAAGAAGAAATATGGATGTGACTTACAAATGGAAAGGCAAACTATATTTTAGAGAAATACCTTGACACATATGCAAGTATACCTGTTTGATCCTGATGAACAGTAACACAAGACGTGTGCCAGAGAAGCAGGTATCAGCTCCAAACAGAACCAGAGAATTAAGTAAACAGGCCACAGGCTGGTTGTTACAAAGCAATAGTACCATTTTGCGTGGGATGTTGGATATTGAATGATTGTCTGACCACAAATTGACCAGTATTGTTTCCAAGAGATGGGATTCTGCGCACCTGACACAAAGTTGTACACCTTGGTATGGCCACTGCAACAGAATATGTACCAGATGTATGATGCATTACAGAGTTGTTTTCCAGGATATTTAAATCTTTTAAATTACAGACAGAATTAAAAATGTACTGATCTACTCAAGTCCCTACCTGATAAGTAGCAGGGTTCTTTTTCTTGAGTGTAACGATGGCCAAAATGTTAAGCTAAGCACTAAGAATTTCTGAAACTTTACCAATACACCCCTGTTACATAACTTCATGGCATGTTCTTTGTCATGGAGAAAGCCTTAACATTCTTTCTGTACTATCGAAGTATTAAGTAACGAGTCAAGGTGCCATGTTCAGCGTGAATACACTAATTCCTTGTTTTACTAACACAAATATTTGTTAAACTAAAATGCACCCTTATTTAATGCTGAGGTTAATAATGAGTAAGAGCTATACCTCCTCCTCTCCCCTCCCCTCAAGCACCTTCGCGGCATGTAGTGGGACAGCTTTACATTTTTATTTTTTTTATTTGGTATAATGAGAGATACTAATTGGAATGAACAGCCAGGGTAGCTCAGTCAGTATAGTGACTAGGCTATGGACTGGTTGATTGGGTTTTGTATCCCAGCACAGGCAGATCTTTTTACCAGTGCATCCAGACTGGCTCTGGGGCCCACCCAGCCTCTTATCAAATGAGTACCAGGGTTCTTTTCCCATGAGTAAAGCAGCTGGGAAATGAAGCTGAGTGATCACGTCTGGCAGCATACTCATAGCTCTGCATATTTTTGTTGTATTAAAAATGTATTGTTTACCAAAAAGTTATATTTATTTTGCCATTATGTTATTAATTTTAAACATTCACAAAATTGAGCTTTAATAATGGTTTTCATGGTTGGATTTCCAATACTGTTAAGTCCCAATTAACTGACCTAAACAGGACTAAAATATGGTCAGATAATATAAAATGTCGGATAACGTGGAAGACTAATGGAAAAGATGAGGGTAAATATCAACTGAATTTATGATATTAAATTATGAAGAAAACATGATATAACATCAAATGAAAAAATCTCACAAACAAAAATAGTATTTATCATCATGTAAATTTGTAAATGAATGAGTTTATTTTTTTAAGAAATTAGTAATGGGTATTTTCTTCTGAGCCACAGCATGTTGGACAAAGTGGGATGTTTGGTAACTGAAGGTCAGATAATTGGGACTCTATTATATTTTTATCATTGTAATGCAACATACCATGGATTATCAGTTCATTACAATACAATGTAATTGAATTACCTGTGGCTAGACTCTGCTGTTTCCCAAGCAGTTGCAATCATAGCGTTCACACACATGTCCACTGGTACTAGGTCACAAACTTTTTGGAGGTCAAACAGACCAACTCGAGTATGCCCAAGATATGCATTATAAAGAATGATGGTTATGGTCTGAATGTTGTCAATCCATCCAGGGTTTGGTTCCTTCCAGGCATTAATCACTATATGCAGGAAAGTTGATGCTTAATTGAAACATATGGTAATTATAATACATATCTGTTTCAACATTATTCCACTTGCTTATTTACATTTCAGCTGCATGTGTTAGTGTTTGTATTAAGTGACAGCAGTATGACCTCCGAAACGTTGGTTAACATCGACCAGACTACGCAGCGCAACAACCCAGAAGACAGAAATCTTCATGCTTTTAGTTACATTAGCAGATATCTATATGCATTTTCATAATCACCCTGATTTGCAGCCCCCATACTTTTAAAAAACAAAGCTGCATAAGTACTAGAGGTGATTTTAAGGTTAAGGTGAAAAGTGGAATTTAAAGAAAAAATAAAAATGTCTCACCCATTGAAGGCCTGAAAATAGCCACTGGCAAGCGCTTATTATTTTGTTTAATCATGTCTTCTGCTAAAGCTTTGCTGTAGGTGTAGGTATTTGGCCACTTCTCACTTCCTCTGTAAACACATTCATATGTGGAAACTTCCAGTAATCAATATCAATAATCCTTAGGGTTGAAATGCACTTACTTTGGCCCTGAAGATGGAAGCTGTTTGTTCCTCTGAAATGTTGGTATCTGCGTACAAGTCTACATAGTATTACATCTCAGAAGACTAACATGATGATGATTGGTAGCAAAGGGAATTTACCCTTAATGTGGACTCCAGATCATGTTGGAGGCATGGTACTTCCCACAATCAGAGATGGGGAATGGAAACACGTGCAGTGAAGTTCAGTCCATTTCAAACCTGGGGCCGTTTGCATACGTCCCAACTCATAAAATTTATTGGACTACTTAAGTTTTAACTGATTGAAGAACAAAACGCTAAACTGGGTGTAATTCTAAGCAAATGTTTACAGTCCCTTTGATACACGTAATCAAACTCTTAAAGAACATACATACAAAATGTTCTTAAAAATTAACAAAAACTTCCCAAAAATAGTATTTTTCTACATATAATTTTAGTATTGTTTTTACCTGAATTTCATTCCACTTTCTCCATCCGAAGTTGTTTCAACAAGCTGTCTGTTATCCACATCCATAGGGTACACTTTTTCCTTAATTTCCGTATGAGGACACTGTGAATATGCTGTAGACACGAAAACCACCGCCTGCGTACACAACCATGTGTAAACTGAATGTATTTAACTTATTGGGAGAATAATATGGAAATAATGAATTGGTTCTGGAAGAAGTATGGTGTGGACTGGATCTGGCTGAGGACAGGGACCAGTTATAGGCTCTTGTGAATGTGGTAATGAACCTTCAGCTTACATAGAAAGTGGGGAATATCTTTACTATTTGAGTGACTCTTAGCTTCTTGAGAACAACTCTGCTCCATTGAGTTAATTTGTTAGTTTTATTTCCTGGTACAAGGTATTCCATAAGTTGGCAGTTGTAGGATTTGAGGGTTTCATGGCAGTGAGTCTGAAGATTGCTGTCTTCTGGGTTGTTGCGCCATGTAGTCTGCCGTATACTTCTACCATACTACATGATGCAACAACCCAGAAGACAACAAACTTCAAGTTGTTTGTTATTCTGCACTTCGCAAGTTTCCCTCTTATTGCATGTGTAGTGAGTTGTTACTAATTTATTTATGGTTATTTAATAACATTATCAGTAGCTCAGACTATATTATTGAAATTGAAAGGAAGCAGTCATGAGCTTCTGTAAGGTATTATCCATGGAGTGACTGAGGAAAGCCACTAAAATTAGTAATACTGACTACTGAGCCATTGCATTCAGTGTAGTGAGCTGTTAAAAATCAGTTTCCATCTTCATAACTAATTTCCCTAAGGTTTGGTTTAATACTCTTTCATCTGTGCCTTGATTTCACATCTGGATTTTTTTCATGATCTTTTCTAACTGAAAAATTGTATCATTTCTTGTTTCCTATATGCATTATAAATGTCTTGATTATTCCATTCTCTTTGATTTTATCATTGTGGAATACTGCATTAATGTTACAAACACGAAAGTTTAATATTATGTAATTAAACATTCTCAACCTTATTGGCAGTGATTGTTTAGGTAACAACATTTTGATAATGAGGGAGGCTACGTTAGAAGTTTCAAAGAAATTTAATTTTGGTTTGTAATGTTTCTCAGGAAGAGTTTATCATAAAAATTTGTTTATAATGTAAAATATAAATTTCATTAACGCTTTACTTTTTATTTTAAACATTTTTTCAATATTAAATTACATGCAAAAGAAGCCATTGTAACTGTAGGTTAGGTTATGTTAGGTTAGGTTTTTATCAGCGACAAATTAACATCAAGGCCAACAAAGTACTTCAGAGTACAGAGTACTTCACTGGAATACACATGTACATTCTCTGTTTTCTTTACCTTGATCTGTGGCATCTTTTCACACAGCTGTAGTATAGCAAGAACAGGTAGTGTATTTGTGTTCATAGCTGTATTGAGTGGCTCGTGGAACTTTACTATGGCAGCAACGTGAAATACCACAGACACTTGACTTGTGAACAGAAGTTCATGATTCTCACTAGACAGGCCAAGTCCTGGCTGTTCAAGGTCTGCTTCCACAGGGACCACTTTCAGCAAGTTGTCTTTGGGTACTGTAGAGAATATCTGCACAAATTTATGTAGTTATCAGTTATTTATTGTGGTCTGTTTCTTATTAGCATGCCTGATATGATTTCAGTTCTTGGTTAACACGAAATTGATTTTAGTGCATGAACCAAACAAGATCCCTTGCAGTTATTATATTGTCTGTAATATGTGCAAAATATTTTGAAACTAACACATTTCTGTAAATTCTTACATATTCTATTTCTTTATGCATTTATTCTTCCCACCTCACCACAGAAATAGTAAGACAAAGAATAGATGAGATGTAGGAGAATGAAATGTATGCATGTCACAATGAAGTTATTGTTCTAGGTTTCGGTACCACACAGACTCATCAGTAGATGCCATCTTCAGCCCTGAAGATGAAGACAGTATGTTTCTCTGAAACGTTGGCATCTACCAATGAGACTGCATGGCTCCAAAACCCAGAAGAGCAGTTTTGTCGTCACTGCCATAAAGACCCTGAATCACACTCACTGGATTTGATAGTATTTTAGAAAGCCTGTCAGAGCAGCTGTCTTCATTCTTTCTTCTTAAGAGCACAATTATCCTTTTGATGTCTGGGCATGACAGGAGCAGTTTCATTAGCAGCATCTTACCCAAAAATCCACTTGCTCCTGTGAGAAGCACAACTTTCCCCTGGTAGAATTTTTGCAGCGTTGTTGCCATGTCTTCACATCTTAAAACAAAATACAGACATTTATGAACAGAGTTTTTACTACACAACTTTCTTGCCCGATCATATACAAAGCCATTTTACAAAACTCAGCCATACAGAAAGAAGGAAAATATAAATTACAAGACTGGGAATATTTTCTTAGTGTCACATGACGCGAGTCATAGTTGCACCGATGTGATCCAAAGCCATTGTTGCTCAATAATGAGTTTATAACATTGACTCCTGGTCATGCAAGTTGCCTACCCACGAAGGAAAGCGGCGACAGACAGACGTGGACTGAAAAACGGCAAACAAATGCGTCTTATTTGTGTATTATGATATTATTTAAAGTAAAACTTTGTTCATCTCTTGATTCAGAGCACATAAGAAGTTCTGTGGATCTCTGCCTTCCGTTGTACATACGCCTACCACCAAACACTGTTACTTCGTTCCTAAGAAGCTCCTTACTTACCTGCGCATCTGTACACTCACTGAGCTGTTTCGGATATGTATTCATGGCATCAATTCAGGTATGACATATATTCTCACATATGTGTGTATGAATTGAATTTGAAAGCCTACACACGTGACGTCGATAAATTCAAGGTAATTAATATATGGACGTCACACATGGTTCATTTAATCACTTATCGCTATTGATGCAGTTTCGAAAGACAGGATGAATTAAAAAAACAAAATTGGTTTTGTAGTAGCAAAACGTTAATATTTCAACACTGCTAACACAAAACCTGCCATTGAACTCCCTCCTGAGCCACTTCCGTCCACCTCCTATCCCCGCAATGTCTTCCTAAGATTTATTCTAATGTTATCCTCCTTTTCGATATTCCAGGTGGGCGTTTCAAAGAGGTTTCTTCACAAAAATCCTTCATGCGTTATTTGACTCTTAATCCTAGCCACGTGACCAGCCCACACATTTCACTGCTGCGCACTTATAAAACCACGTAACCACGCTGAGAACCAACATATGCTTATTATATAGATTTACTAGTATTATGATAAATTGAAAATAATGTGGAAGGAAACGTCCATGGAAAGTCTTAAGACCCCATTCCAGTATATAATTGGAGTGGCTGGAGAAAATCATTTCAGTCTGCCATTAATTAACTGTGAGTAAACTGCACATCTACAACTCCCGGTTTAATAAATATCTCGCTTTTGTATCGAAACCCCCTGTTACATTACTGTAACAGAAAATATTCGCCTTTATGTGAAGTCGGGGAACCCGGCACTACTGTAACATTCATCCAACAATTCCAGTTCTTTTCTGCCAAGGCATAAGGCAAATTGTCTTGTAAAATTCGACCCAAATAGGATTAAAACTACATAGCCCCTTCTCAGGAACACGTGTAAATATGTAAATCCATAAGTCACAAGGCGAAGTGTATTTTTAAACCAGTAATTGGAAACTATGCAGCTTTCGTTCATTTGTGGACCTTAAAATTTGAGTTCCTTGTGAAATTTCTGATTTTGGCGACTTTAAAGGTGAAGGTGTTCTGGGTTATGACACCGTGTGGGCTTGTAGGTACTTGGAGAAACATACTGTCTCCATCTTCAGCCCCGAATAAGGAGACAGTATGTTTTATCCGATACGTCGGTGTTCCCACGGCGTCACAACCCAGAACATCATCATCATTAACACTTCCTTCTTTGGGATCTTACGAGCGTTTTGCGTCTTTCCGTTTATCCTCTTAATTGGTTGCGTTGAAGGTATTAAAGTTGTCCTTGTGTTTAGTTAAGCATCATGACAAATTTATGGTGCACCATGCATTCTTGACTTCTATGCTATGCTCTGCCGCACGATGTTTGAAACTTTAAGTAAGCGGCTTGAAGACGGAGAATAGGTGGGATTCTGGTGAAACAAAGAAACGTGTTCAAGTGTAATAATGATAAAAACACGTCCATGTTTATTGTTAATAAATGCAAATAAAGTTGTATTTAACCCCATACCCCCGTACTTTACACAATAGGCTTACTTTTAAAGTATCCATTCACTATGGGGAAGCAGGCCACTTATTGGAACGATGTTACCAGGTTTGCCACCATGTTTTTCAATGTAGCAGTGTCGACATATTCCAATTTAGGTTAAAATAGAGCAACAGTAACACTTTCCATGAAGACGTACATGCGCTTCTGCGCACCGAAATTGCTGGTTGGTTAATCTCCAGGATTACATTGGTTATCGTGGTAGCAATGGTTACCTTCGTTAAAGATCGAATGTCAAATTCTGGTAATCACACCGGAATTTTTACGATTTGTCGCTGGTGAAATGCTCACGGCTGCTTTGTTAGCATAAAGTTGTCGGCAGTGGGAAACAGCGTACAGATGCTGGGTGGCCTCTGTGACATGATAGGGATACCAAGCTTTATTAGAGATCACTGCTTAGGCCGAAGTTAACGAAACGTGGGCCAAATGACAATATTATCTTCAGAAACTTCGCCTGAGGTGAAATTTTCTGAAATTTAAACGGCTCGAAATAATTTTGAAATTGTCGTGAAAGTCAGCTTGAAAACAATTGCGACATTATTATTATTATTACGCTTATTGTTACATTTACTTACCATTTTACAGGGTATTTACTGCTATGTACCTGAGAAAGAACTTGTCCCTGACATACATAGTGCATCAGCTATTTCTGAAATACATTTTGTTTGTTATTATTATTAATCTTTGATGAGACTCTTTTCCAGATACTTCCTGGCGTTTGACGTCAGTTGATATAAAAATATTAAGGCAGCGGATGTTGTCGACTCTCAGCTGAATAACAGCACTATAAAGCAGGCTTAATGTTAAGTCATCTAGAGAAAAAGAATTGGTGGATAAAAAAGGTATATACCCCTAACAGATCGAGTGCGTGATGCAGATGTAGAACATTATTACTTTTTTCTGATAGTTACTACCTATGTAGCCCCTTAAAGCATCATTGAAGTGTTAAATCTAACGTTTACATTGAACAACAGTTAACTTTATTTACAGTATAAACATCAGAACGTACGTAAAGTAAGGATAAACAATTATCTTCATTAAAACCTTAATTACTGTAAGTATAATAATCATAAAAATTCGATGATAAGAAATTAATCGGTTTTTCGTTATACCGAAAATTCAGCAGTAGAGGGACAGGTGTATTTTCCTAACAAAATTACTAGACCATCGTTTGCATTTTCATAGCACTCATCCATCGAACGATAATGCCACGCCATATACTGAATGATGGATTTCGTCCAGAAAGACATGTTGAACAAGAACAGCATTTTTCTTCCTATAACGAAAGGTGCTGGTACTCAGATGTAACAAGGGGGGATGAAACTTTTAACAAACAACTTAAGCTAAATATAAATTCATACTTCTTCCTGCACCTTTCATTTTCTCATTTTGGTAACAAATGTTTAATTTTCTTTATTTTTATATTTTATACCATACCATTGTATACCACCAGAAAAAGAAAACCCAAACAATAGCAATTTAATATTATGATCACTTTCACAGGAACCTTCGATTAGGGGACCACCTGCCCCCAAACAACGGAATTACCAACCTGCAAGTCTTCAAAACCTTGCTTTTGAGGCATTAAGGTACTATGTCTATGATTTTGGTGTTCATCTGATTCAGTCAGTAGGAACAAATTCCAAGAAGCTCCACAGTGCAATACAGGACTGTTCATATCTTCAAGATATGCTTCACAGTATGGTGCCTGTCAGCTTTGCCAATGATGTCACAGAAAAGTTGCTTATCTCCGTCGATGACATGTACAAGGATATCCATGCTTGCACTAAGGAATCTTGGTGCGACAAAATAGTTCAAGAGTTGGTCAGAGCCATCTGCTGTGACAAGACTAAATCTATGTCGTACTCTCCGTCTTATCCCAGGCGTTGTGTTCAGCGGACTTTACACAATGAAGAGACTGAAGGTTCTCAAATTGTCGCACTTGATGGATCAAACTTATGAAGTTTTCATTATAAGAGGCCTACATGCTATGATGGATTTAGAAATATTGCTTTAAATCATCACTGTTCTGACAACATTATAATGGCAGTAGGAAGTACATGTAGAAAGTTGAAGGTCTTGGATGTTGCTTTCTCAAGCCGTATAACTAATATCAGCATTGGAGCCATCTTAAAATTAGTGTGTTTGGAAGAGCTGAATATACTTGATACATCTATCTCTTATGAAGGCTATACAAAGTTGATTAACGGATTAAGTCGTAATACAGTGAATGAGTCATTGCTAAAGTTTGGGTGTAGCCGACTCGTAACTTCACACTTTCATCTCCTGCTTAATGGCTTTCAGAACCTCGTGGAAATAAGCATTAAAAGATGCTGTTGTGACTCAGCTGTTGCAGGGTTGCAAAATCTGCAGACTGTCCGGTTTACAGATTTCTGGTTTTCGGACATCCAAGCACTGATTGTCATAAAAGGTTCACAGTTGCTCGAACTGCAACTGAAAAATGTTGGGGACATTAATTTGAAAGTGATTGATGAAAATTGCCTGTCTCTAAAGCATCTTCCCATCAGTGGCTATGTGCGACATGTCCCTCAGTTTGAGAATAACGATGATCCGTTGCCTGGATTCCAATCTTCACACCATCTCTCCCTTTATTTATACAAACGTGAATATTTTATTCCTTATATTCTATCTTAATGCACTAACGTAAAGATAGTGGACATATTTATCACAGATGGAAATGAGCAAGAAACTTACTTGATCATGGAATTTGTACTTTCAAGGAACACATTAAAGTGTTTCGAAGAAATTTCTGTTAAAACTCATATGTCAGGTTTGCTATCTTTGCATACTGCAAAATTGCTTATTGAATGCAGCCCAGGTATTACTAGCTTGAAGGGTGTCAACACTTGGAGCAGTGTTGGCATCTTGGAAGACTTAATCGATGAAATGGCAGAGAATTATCCTCACATTCATCTTAGTGAATAAAATCTGAATGGTGTCATAACGTTTCAGATATTAACTGACATTTCAGAGGAGCATACTGCCTCCATCATGTGGGTGCCATCTTCATACTCATTGCCATGAAAACATGAAATCTCACCTTTTGGAGATTAATTAAAGTTCCTCCAGAAAATAAGAAATACAAACTTTCATATATCATCTGGGGGATGACAGGGTCACATTAGAGGCCCAGTTTCACAGAGACATAGTCTCACCCCATTGCCACAACAAGAACATGTGTGGGCAGACAAGTATTGTCTGTCTGAGAAGAGATTTTACTTGGTCTTGAAACCATTATTTTGATAAATGCGTCCCTAAAACACTGTCCCATTCAAAAATTTTAGACTTGCTACAGTAATCTGTAGAATAATTAGTTTAAAGGTCATGTGACACAGCTTCCATGTTCCAAATGTATGGACACATCCATATTTGTCTGTCACATTCTTCTTAGGAACTAGAAAAACCTGCATGATCTGAGGTCATTGGTGTACCACAGTGTTACAATAGTATGAACTGAGGCCATTTTTGAAACATATTGTTACAGCAGCACTGCTAGCTGAGGTTGTTGGAACACTTACATGACTCAATACGACCATTGCTGGCTTATGTTGCAACAGTGACCTTGGATGGCATTGTTGCCTTTGATAGCAGTGGTGCATTTGTTATCCCGTTTGTTGCCCTGCCAAGTCACTGTGCATGATATGGCATGAAGGACCTCTTTGGAATTTCAGTGTACTTCAAAGAGTACACCTTTCCATTCTTCTTGTTATTTATATTATTGGTATGTACTATATTAGGCATATATTAATAGTGCAGGATTTCTAGATGGCTGAAACATACATAGGTGATGTACAATACATCAGTGATGATTGTGATGCTAGGATCATTTAATGTACCCCACCCCCTTTCATTCATTCAAGGCCACTTTATTTAGAAGCCTGAATGGGCTTTTACATTTGTCATCTGAGTCTTTTGATAGGTTTTGATAAATTCTTCTGCTGTACGTAGGCCTAATGAGTATAAACAATGTGTAAGTTTCCTTCACTTTAATTGATTAAAGGCCTAATTGAACTTTTGCATGTATTGATTGAGTCTTGACAGATCCTGATAAAACTTTATTTACTTTACATGTAGTACCATGTGTAAATTTCACTCACTATAATTCATATTAAGGGCTATTTACATAAATATTTAATTGGACTTTAAGAATCTTTTAATCTCACATACTTTATAATTTCATTTGTATGATTATTATCAAGTGGAAAGGAATTTTTGCATACATGTTTCATTCAATTTTTCTGTACTGTACAATTTATACATTTGTGCACTGGCTAATAAAATTACTGCTGTAATTGAAAGGAGTATATAGTTTTAAATGTTACAAGGTATAAATGAACTATATAAGTCAGAGAACATTGTGTGGATGGGTATACACACACATATGAAATTTGAACTTGTCATGATGGTAATCACTGTTGACCTTTGGGTTGTGATGCCATGTTGTCATACAGATGGTTACCTACATTTGAGAAGAATACCTCACCTCTTGTAGATGGTTATGTGTTTAAGAGGAGTCAAAGATGGAGGTGGTATGTTATACAGAAATGTTGGTAACCACTTACAATGACTATATGGCATCACAACCCAAAAGACAATTATCTGCAAGTAGATATTCGGACAGATTGGCAAAACAAAAATTAATATATGGAAGAGTGGACATGGATATTTTATGCATATATGACCCAAAAATTTCAAATTCGTGATATTTATGTAAAGTGAAATTTGAAACATGGAAACATTTTATGATACAGAATACATTTGCACTTGGTTTCTAACCGTTGCCGAGATGAATATGTCGATGTTGGTCTTCTTGGTTAAAACGCCATACGGACCGACTTATAAACGTTTCGGGGAACATAAAGCCTGCATCTCATCTGTGTATTTCTTAGAAACGTACAAGTCCACACGACCTAACCGCAACATTTTTACCGCAGTGAGAACCTCATGTCTCAAAAGGGGTAATAACTTTACTACATGTAGATTCATCGCATTAATTCAGCAATGTTAATCAGCCTGTAGAACGTGGAGCGCTACTAGCGGTAATTTCTGTTACTTCTAACAAAAGTTGATGGCCCACGTTGGCCAACTCTGTGCACAGCACAGAATGTTGAATTAATGTATGTTGTCACCTGTAGATTGCGCACCTACTTGAATTAAATGCTCTCTTGCGGCCACTCTTGATACCATCAGCCAACGTAGCCATTTTACAACAAAATTATTTAAATAGGTGGTCTTATTTGCAACTGGAGGGCATTTAATTGTTTTGTTTTCACTCGAAATACTTTGTGCTGTTCCACATGAAGGTTGGCGGCGGTGTTTCATAAAGTAAAATAGACTTCGCGCCATTTTACCGAAATGGAAGAGGACCGAACATCGGAAACTGTCGTAATGCCGGACATCTCCGAACCACTAACGAATGAATCCGAGGAACATGGAGTTTTGACTTCGGAATCACATCAAACTGTGACACCGGTTGCAGTTCCTGTGGCATCAGTTCCAGTTTCGCTACCAGTTGGTTCATTAATTGGAGTTGCAAGTGCTGGTACAACATTTAATGTTATCACACATGATCAATTGCAGGTTCGTAAACTACGGTAAATGATCTTTACTGGTTCTGTGTGTTGTTTTTCCAGGGGATTTGAGAGATAGGTGGGATATGTTGGCACTCCCGATGAAAAATCAATAGGTTATGGTCGTACCATTGTGCATTTGGGAGTGAATCAGAATGTAGCAGCGCATGCAGATGTTCTTATGTCAGTTTTCCAAAAAAACAACATTTGAACTTTTAGCGGAAATCTGTGAATGTGTGTAGCTAATTTAGATCCGGCAAAGAAATACTTAAAAATTATAGTAGGGCATAGTAGTTGTAGTGTTTCTGAATTATAGATATTTCTAAGACACCGAAAGTACTTATTTTTTTCGTTATGTGATGTGATGAAGACTACAACCAGGGGAATTAGCAGTCACAGACTTGTGATGGCATTAGATATATAAATTATATTTTAACATTTGAATATCTATGTAAAATAAAATGGTACTCTGTTTAAAAACTGAAATTACAGTTTCCTGCTTATGCTCAGTTCAAGCCGCATGTGCTGTGTGTGGACAACAGTTTCATCTGTGACACACGGCAGGATAAGGATTCAGAACCACTGCGCACCTGGGTGAGGTCTCAGGTAAGATTTTTATACATGGGATGTAGATTAAGGAAGTACTTGTTTTGAAGTAAAAGCAGTTTGATGGAAACATTTTACAGTTATTTGGAATAATAGCTTTCAAGTTTCTGTAGGAGTTAAATGGATACATAGTTTATGTGCATTCCATATATCCCAATTACTAGGCTGTGAAACAAGTCAGGGTGCAATAAACACAGTACACTAAAAGATAGAACAATAAATAGTTTCTGTATTGATTGATTTATCCTAGTTCATACAATAATTAAAACGACATGTTTCGGCCATATATAGCCATCATCAGGTGTTATGTATTTAAACTTATCACTGAATTACTGATTTTTTTATACTGATTTTAATGATTTTTAGTCTTTATTTTCTTATGATGTTCTTGTCCTTTATATTGTTTCTTCATTCGTTGTAGTATCACAGGTCACTAATATGTTTGTAGTTTTTCGTATTTCGTAGTGATGTCAATATTTAGTATATGGACTGTGAAATAAAGGTTTCAAATTTATCAATGAAAATTGAATATAGAAAACAAAATAAATAGTTGAAATTAATCATGTGAACTTACCCAAGAAGTAATATCGTATTCGTATTATGAGAGATTGGTGATGTACTGTACTGTATTGGATTGTGGTGGTTACCGACTGCGGTGTTAGTGGGTGAAAGGTGATTTGTCAGGGATTGAGGTCAAGGTACTGAAGTGCTATTGTACTTAACAACAACCGCATCTACAATATCTTAATAATTAAAACACACTCAAGAACAGAACTTGGGAACAGTTTCAAGTATTATTGAAGCTGGGTGGTTTTCTTCATATTCTTTACTGTGGATTTTATTCCATTTTGGGTTAATTGCAGAATGGAGAGCTGAAGGCAACACATATAGTAATACAAAATGACTCAGGTGGTGGTGATGATCCTAACACCCCTACTGGCACTCCTAGCACTCCCTTGGGACTGCGGGGGGAAACAGTCCCCAGTTCATGGGCAGAATCAGCTAACATGCCTGTTCTACCTGTGAGATGTAAGGTAATGTAATGTAAATGTATATATCGCACATTTTTTGTCTTTCAAAGTTTTCTCTGATATTCCAGATCTTTCACAAACAGGTCATTATCACATCTGCATTTATGAAAGGTTTATAGAAGGATGACACTTTTGGGAACGTAACCACAGGTTGTTGCCTGTGTGTAATGTTTTTGTGGCATACATTGTATTGTTAACTTCAAGAGTGGCAATATAAGGTGGAGGAAAATACTACCCATGTTTTCTCAAACCTAAATATAAAGAAGGTGAATCTTGTTAATAAAATATTTTCTGTTGAAGATTATTATTTAATTTGTACTGTGCTGACAGGTACTGTAGTTATATTAGTGAACTTGGCTTTTCTCATGTTTGGGCCTACATTTATTTATTCATGATTTAAGTATCTGGATGAAATTTTAAAATGCCACTTATCGATTTATATGTGTTCAGTGCTTTTGAATTTTTTATGTTATGATATTCTGCACAGCCGTTATATACTCTCACTTAAAAACAATAATTCTGGCACTTCTTTTGTATGGTTGTGAAATGCAGTGTATGGAGGCATAAATGTCTGGAAGCAATATATGTGGGCTAAAAAGGGATGAAATGTATGAGAATTGCTATTACATTATGAGGAAATTTGTGGTTTATTGCTAGAGTAGTGAAATCTGGGAAGTTATTATAGGGAAACATGTAGTTTGGAAAGTGGCCTCTTGGTAGACGAAGAAAGAGATGGGAGGATAACATTAACATGGATCTTTGGAAAGAAGGATGTGAGGATGTAATGTGACTGGAACCAGGCCAGAATTGTTTCCAGTGGAGATACATTATTAGTAGTGATGAATATTCAGGTTATACTGTCAGAATGTTTGTTACTCACTGTGTTGAGAATCTAACAGAAATACCACTGAATGTCTGTAGAAGTCTGTACCCTATTGTTTTGTACATTTTTGTTACTCTGTTGCATTAGTTTTTATATTTCTTACAAACAACATCCATTTTCAGTGTTATGTTACTGAGTCTGGAGTATAAATAAACATATCAGTTACTGACTAAATGTCAGAACTTTAATTTTATGTACATTATGTCTTTATTTACACCTGTAACAAACTAATTGCAGAATACAAGTGCAGAGTTGCACAAGAATCGGTTTGGGTCAGGTGGACGAGGACGTTGCATCAAGTTGGCTGATGCTTGGTATACTCCTAGTGAGTTTGAAGCACTTTGTGGTCGAGCATCTAGTAAAGACTGGAAAAGGAGTATAAGGTTTGGTGGCCGGAGTTTGCAGACTTTGGTAGATGAAGGGATCCTCACGCCGCATGCCACGAGCTGTACCTGTTCAGCGTGTTGTGATGATGATACAGCAGTGAGTACTGTTATTCTGTGGAGCA
>NW_019059701.1:401874-419035 GCF_000696155.1 Zootermopsis nevadensis | reverse complement strand
TCACTCAGAATCTGTGGTAGATTCATTGGTTAAGTTATTTAATTGTGAAGGGCTTAATGATTTTTACTCTTTACCAGAGATAAGTATGATCAAATCAAGGAGAATGAGGTGAATACACATTTTTTATCTCCTACATACATGTTCCACTCATCTCATCTGTTTTAGTTTAATTGTCCTAAGAATATTACATGCAAAGTACAAATTATGAACTGATAAAATATAAATGGAAATTTATTGCAATGCATTTATTTCATGCAAAATGAACTGTGCATTTCTGAAATCAATTTTTGGGAGGAGTCAACATTTCAGTCATGTTATTTATTGGAGTATTCCAAAACACAAAAATTATGCTTTTAAATACCTTAAACTTAAACAAAGATGTGTTTTGGGACAAATTTCAAAGAATAAATACTTGAAAGATGTATCCTTATTCTACAGACCGGACCAGTTCGTCTTTTCACACCATACAAGCGCCGCAAGAGGAAAGATACATCAGATGGAGAGGGGGGGGCGCCACGCAAATTGAGAAGTGCGGTGTCCAAAGATGGCAGTAATGGCGAGGATAGTGATGCAGGTAGTTATATAGCAACCACTCTACTTCTGCTTGTGTTGTTTTTGTGTTCTTCATATTACAAGTTCCTCTCTTCATGTTTCATATCATTGCAGTGTCAAATCTTTGTCTTTACAGAAGCAACAAAGACTGTAAGGGGCATTTTATATTGATAGTAATATGATTATTTATTTTCAATAAGCACTTTGTACTAAATACAAGTGCTAATAAAATACTGGTAAAGGTACTTTAATTTTGCATGCACTCCTTATAATGCAACAAAGATTAAATACTTTTTAATTCATCACTGACTTGATTCACACACGTATTACTCTTTATTTGATGTTTTAAGATGTGGTCAGGCTCGTTCTCTGTGCTGGCTTGACAGATTGATTTAACGTATTATTTTGAGCCTTCCCAGTGATACATGAACACAGTAACATAATACAGTTGTACTGAAATTTCTGCTTATTGTGCTCATACTTTTCCAAACTATTTTGAATATTTCAAGGATATATCTTATGTTTCTAATAATTATGCCAGATGTCACTGACAGGAGAATGATAAGAATTTCAGAAGTTTTTAATTTCTAATTCAGCTTGTAAGTTCTGGGCAGCACACGTACAGAGGACATATATAATATTCTCATGGGTGCATTTGGCATTTGATACTACTGGTTTAAATGTGTAAACTGTCAAATACTAAGTTTTAAAAAGCAATTTAAACCAAGGTAATTTTTATATTATGTTTTGTAATCTGTTCCTTTCCTTTTTTGCTTTTGTAAGTACAAATTATCCTATTGTAAGGGGGTTTTTCTTAAAAAAATATAATGATTTACCGATGACTGTTATCAGATCCGATCGCTGTAGTGTCTGGTGACAACAAACCTATTGGTGGTACAGGGGGAGAAGATTGGCAGAATTCTGCCTATGTTCAGGGTCGTTTGGGTGATGCAATGGTGGTGGCATCATCCCCAGCCTCAGCAAACCAGCAGCAGTCAAGTTCATTATCCCCACCTGAAGGGTCTGCTTCACAGTCTGGTACACGAACTGATGGCACAGAGTTCCAGACTGTCCCATCACAAACATCATACATCGACACTTTCAAAAAACTTGAGGAGGTATGTAGTGTGTGGGTTGAGGTTTTAGGTCATAATTTTTGCTTCATTTTAATGCGACACAGCTTCTATCTTGTATTATTATGTTACATTTTCATCTGAATTTCATAATCCTTCTGTATTCTTTTAAAATGCTGTTCTTAATCATCTTCATATTTCTCATTTGATTGTACATCTTATATTTTCTAGGTCTTTGTATCTGATGATGAAGTCTTGATATAAATTCTGTTATTAATTTTGGTAAATTTCTCTCCATGAGGCATGAAAGAAGATGTCTGGATGAAAAGCTTCATTCAGCATAGCAGTGAATGTGTTAATTTTACTGTTTATTCTGCCTCTTGTCTGTCTCTTTTAATAAAAAAAAAGTAGGTGGGGTAAACATTGTCTGTCATTGTAAATTATGCTGTGAAATGTAGTATTCCTCAATATAGACTCTTCATGAGATTCACATTTTTGGACTAATGTAAGTCCTCACTACCTGTAGAGAAATTCCAGTATGTCTGTCAGGGATTGAATCTCGGTCATCCAGCCCAAAGCCACATCCTTCAACTAAGGGGTTTCAATTAATATATTTCCAGATATCAGGGAAGATATTAAAGTTAGCAAATCAGTTCCACCGGATGTTAGAAGAAGCTCGAGAGCAGTGCCACCGTGAAATTAATAATTTGAAAGAAGCCAAAGAGCAGGCAGTGTTGGCAGCCAGAGTTGAGACTCATGTTGCCTGTACCAGGTAACATAATTCACAGATTATTTGTGTAGCTTTCCTCCTCCTCCCCCTCTCCTTAATGCAATTGCCACTTTTTATATTAGGGATTACTGCTCTTCTGTGTGTAGTGTTCTTATGCAAAGTGCATGAAATGGATGCATGCTGGAGATTTTAGGTTTGAGTTTCTCATGGTGGTGAAGATGTTAATTATGGTCTTCTCACTTGTGACACCATGTGGTTTTATAGGTAATTACCGATGTTTCAGTGTGTCTACTCTCCGGGCAAACATAAAGGCGTTATGTTCCTCCAAAACATTAGTAACCACCTATAGGCTCAGACGTCACAACCCAGAAAACCATGATTGACACAGTTTGGGGAAGTTGCCCACAATTGTTTTTTATTGACATTTCCGTAAATCTAGTAGACAGCAGCTTCAACCTGGAGGTCCATCATCCTCAGTTATTCCTATCAACATTTGCGTAAACCGATCAGATCAGATCTTTGTACCTCTGGAAAATGGAAGTAGAGCCAAATCCTGAAATGCTGTGTATTTCATATATCCCTCAATTAATGTACATTGTCCAGTATAGTAAATGATGTGATGAATCATTGTCAAAGTACCCTCGTAGAATCACTCCATGTGATTATTGTACTTGCTGTAGAAATATGACTTTTGAAAGATCTGACATCATACAAATTTTAAGGATTATGCTAGTGTTGCAGTCGCCTCTAGGTTTGCATGGCTACCATGTTGGTGTTGTTGATGGTAGGGAATTAAAATACCTGGCTATAATGGCTTCATATTCATGCCTATATTCACAAAAATTGGCCAGGTTATACAGCATTTATTAACGGGGGAGAAGTCTCAAGCTCACATAATATTGCACATACTTAATCACAGTGTTCTTTTAAAGGGCGGTGTTTGAACAACGGGCAGGTGAAACTGCACTTCCTGTTCATGTGGTGGACAACCTTGAAACTGTAGGACTGCAACCAACTTCAGACGCTACCGAGAACAAGAAGGTTAGATTGGTATTTGTAAACTGCAAATGGGAAATGGTCATATGATTACTTAAATATGTGATTTCTTTTACCTCCTTTGATAATGTGAATAAGTTAATGAGTTGTATGCACAGTTAAACAATTTTGGCATGTTGGCACTGTTATTGCCTCTACCTTCTCAGTTTGTTCTGTCAGCCTGGTCTTCAACTTTTGTGAACAGTTCCAGTAATATCCAGTTGTCTGGGGGTCAGTGATCTTTGCGTGGGCAGGGTGGTGCCAGTTGCTGTTCAGTTTTTAACACACATTGAAGTGTGCTTACAGATATGAGTAAACCTCTCCAGTATCTGCCTGTTATATGCAGTATCTTACCACAAAGGATATTCAAACTATTCTAACGTCATGGCATTGTCTGTTACATTCGAATATTTTTGGAAAAGATGACCCTTGCACCTGTAGAGAAAAATATTCATCTGCTGACATTCTCACCAAGGTGGACTGCCTTATTATCTCTTCTTCTTTTTTTCTTAGGGAATTAAATTGGAGGGAATTAGTTGTTCCATTGGTTAAATTATTTAAAATGAATCTCCTCCCCTCCCCAACATTCTGTAAATCATAATTTTGCCATTTGCAGTGTGCCAACTGTAACCGTGAGGCATATGCAGAGTGTTCACTATGCCGACGCACACCTTACTGCTCAACATTCTGCCAGCGTAAGGACTGGGCGAGTCATCAGGTGGAATGTGTGCGCACTGCAACTGAGCCTGGTTCTATCATGCTTATAGTGGAAAGTTCAGAGCAGGTTCTCACATCTCAGCCTGAGTAATAACAAGGTAATTCCTAATGTGTGAATTGTGTGACAATGTCAAGTACTTGCTCCACTTGATTTTATTTCTAGTAAAGTTAACAAAAGACGTTAAACCACAGCATCTGTCATGCGGGAAACATAATGAAAATTACCACTGTTTAGTTTTTGGAAGGGAACGGAAGTATTGTCCCTCCCTGTGCTTAATTAAGCACGTACAATTAAGACATATAGCACCACACAGTCTTACTTAACCTTAACACTAGATGGAAATGAATTATCACCTTCATGCCCCAACCACATTCCCCATTCCCCTCAGCATTCATCACTTTCACAAAATATTAAATTATTGGTTTTAATTTATAGCCCTAATTTCTGTAATCTAAAAATGTGACTCTAATGTGGGGTTTAGTGCAGTGTATATACTGTGGAGTTGTAATTTTCTAGATTGACATTTATTTCCTTTCATCATCACATGATTTTACACACATTTTTTTTCCAAAAACCTTTGTAATTGTAAATTTTGGTGCATGACTTACGCAGGTATTTATAAAAAATAGTTGTGGAAGATATCGCTATCTGCTTTACTTGTACATAAAAGTGAAAGCCTTTTAGTTTTAAGGGATGCATCCTGTTGCATGTTGATTTTTGGTTGACAGTCTACACAAAAAAAATTTATTATAGTTTCAATGTTTTTTTAAGATCCACTACATATTTTGACCTTAGCTGGTCATTTTCATGTGGTCCTCTTTAAGTGCTCGAAAGTAATAGACATGCTGTTTTCAACAGAGTAAAACGTTGGTCATTATATTTATAAACAGACTCTCGATCTTGTATCACAACACAAAATGAAGATGATTCAGTAGTATGAATTATGCAATGAAATATGATTTATTTTATTTTTCTGTCATCAGACACCCTTCCAGTGAGTATATGCTGGTGTTGGTTTATGATTGTCTTTAATGATATTTCAGATTGACTCTAAGCACATCACTATTGGCTGGGTGCATGGTTTTATAGATCTTAACCAGTATTCATTATACAGAAGTTTTACATCACAGAATATGCATGGGGATATGGCAATATACTTTGGCTGCAAGACAATCCAACTTATTCCCTTTAAGTTAAGGATGTTATGTAGATGTACAAGTTTTAAAACTTTGTTTGCCATCTGTATTTACTAGGTACTCAGTACCTTCAGTGTTGTATGTGAGTAACAGGTTTTGCTCTCCTGCCATTATACAGATGTTTCACATCTAATTTGCCATACATGGAGGGTGATTAGGAGGTAAATTGAGTGAAAGATGTACGTAAATACAAGTTTGGTCCTATTTCCAACCATTGCAGAGCAACAGACGTTTTAAAATACTTTTGATAAATGGTTTTTAGTTGAAGATGTTACCACTGTTGATTCTTAGTTGCTTTACATTTTGGTCATCAAGTTATGGCTTACTCAGATCAGCACTATGAGAATCGTTTTATTGGTCATTGTAGTCCTATAACTTGGCTGCCGAAATCTCCAGGCCTAACTGCGTTTCATTTCCTTTTATGTTGTCTAATTGAAAGGTGACATACAGGACCAATGTACACATGAGGGAGGAACTCCCGTGGATTATGGATACACCTCAGATTGGTTTATTAGAAGCTGTTTATTAGAAACCTTATTAGGTATTTTGAACAGTTTTAAGACGTATTCATAAAATTCAAAAAATAAATTTGTCTGATTAATGCTCTTATTTATTTTTGCCAGTGTGCATCTTTAAATGATATTAGGTTTGCAGTGGTTGAAAATAAGACCAATATTGGATTAAGATTTTTACCCAAATTTACCTCCTGAAACACCCCCTGATGTCTAGCAGACTTACTGTGTAACTCTATGTAATTAAGGCTACAGTTTCAAGTCAGTATATTTTTATTGATAGTATTCATTCCCTCCCCCAATTTTGTGAGATAGCGGTGTTTTGTAGTTATACAATAGTGATTCTAATCCTTGAATGCAACATTCTCAAATAGGGCTGTAGTATTCCATTTGTTAACTAAAGGCGCGTTCTCACGAATCAAGTTTAATTGACCGATTATAGTTGATCAACAAAAGTTGAATATGACTTGAATCAGTTTTTGTTCACACATTTCAATAGAAACTGATCAACAGTTTCAGTTAAAAATGGCGTCGAAAGCAGTTGTGCGTGAAGTTGTACGGATAGTAACTGTTTTGTTAAAAGAAGAACTAAAAACAATTTTATTTAACATGAGCAAAAATCTTGTATTTGTAACACCATTTAGAAATAGATCCGCTCTTTTGTACCAAAACAGTTTCGGCACATATACTTCCTCTGTTCGCATTCGACTTTTTTTTTATTTGCAAACCAATGAATGTTCTTTTTTATACATCGTTCTAATCGTCTTAATTTTGTTCTTCAGATCAGCAATAGTAAGACCAGCAATTTCCATTTCTTTGACAATAGAACCCAAAGCATTTTCTCTTGCATCTTTATTTTTATATTTATCCAGTCGGTGGTTCCAAAGACAATCATGCTTATGATAAAGTTCTAAGAATTTTAGCATCACACTTTCAGACCACTTGAGGCTCATTTTTTAACTAAAAACACAACACAAAAAACTAAAAACAAAACACATGCACGAGTGGCATGACCAGTTGAAAGCGAACTTGACAATCAACTGAAGTTCACACGTTTCAAGACAGGATTCAACTTGAAAGCAAATGGCGGATGACTCATCACTTGAACAATAAAGTTTGACTGGGTCAAACTTTTCTTGATCCACTAAAAAGTTGATCAACTCTATTGAAACAAAGGTTCTCACTACAGATTTTATTCAACTTTTGTTGATCAACTATAATCGGTCAATTAAACTTGATTTGTGAGAACGCACCTTAAGAAGCCATATTTAATCACCCCGGTTATTGTATGTTTTTATTTTAGTGTTTTGTACAAATGTTTGGCTTTATGCTATGTATATGTGTATTTAAATTTAGATTATAGAGTTTGGAGATAATAAGGATTTCTGTTGCTTTTTAAACTCTTTGTACCATCTGACGTCTATCCAGCATACTCGGATGCTGAATTTGAGTGTCTGATTCTTAATGTATTCCATAAATGTTGGTATGCACTCAATGACAACATTCCAAATGCTATTTTCCAATTTGAATAGTATGTGAACATAAAGATTTCTGTCTTCTGGGTTGTTGCGCTGTGCAGTCTGCTCGATGTTAACATTGACCAGACTACACAGCGCAACAACCCAGAAGACAGAAATCTTCATACTCATCGCCCTGATGAAGGAGGCAGTATGACCTCTGAAACGTTGGTTAACATCGACCAGACTACACAGCGCAACAACCCAGAAGACAGAAATCTTCATACTCATCGCCCTGATGAAGGAGGCAGTATGACCTCTGAAACGTTGGTTAACATCGACCAGACTACACAGCGCAACAACCCAGAAGACAGAAATCTTCATACTCACTGCTGTGAAAACCTCAAATCTTATATGTGAACATATTCTGGCAATATATATTTCCTTCTGTGCTTTTTCTGGCAAAACTTTGTCACATTGCTAAGCCCTTATTACTTGAATGCTGGATACTTATGTCTCTTAGATATTTTTGCAATTTCATGAAACTGAGTAAGATAGTTCACAATATATCAGAACTGTGAGTGGTCCTCCTTATATTTTGATTTGAAACATAACAGTTTAGCATATAAAATAACCTGTGTATGTTAGTTACAAGGTCACATTTTGTGCTATATACACACGTTTGTTAACAACTTGGTGATTTTTACTTTGTAACAGGACAGGCCTGATATTATTTATTTGTTCCAGAAATGAATAACAATTCATTATGAATGCAAGTCTCTTGAAACACAATAAACTGTACCCTTGTTCCATAGTTGACACTGTGACTTCAACTTGTATCTATAGCTGTTTCGTACAAAAATAGCCTAAGATTACCATTAAACTGACACATGTTACTGTAATTCTACAAGATTAAACTATATGTAAAAATAGATGTGTGGATGGAGTAATGTACCAATTATTAAGTTTTTAGTTATGTACTTGAATACAAAAATAGTTAGCTTTCCCAGACCTTAATATCCTCCACATTTGTAACACTAAACTTTTCTGCCTATGCTCTTGTTTACGCTGATCAAGTACTTTTCACTTTGGGAATTTTGTTTCATGAAAAGTTTTTGGGTATTATGTAATTTGTTGCAAAAATCCCGAAGCTGCTGAGGAGCTGCCATCATTTTCAGAGAATAAGTGCTGAGAAACTGACCAATCAGTTCGAACAGACCCCAAATATGAAGCTAGATCCACTACAATATCGCTGTTTCAAAATTTGTGTGCTAAGCATGGTGAGCATTGCTGCTGTAGTTTTAGTAAACATTATTACTAAATATCAGAAAGGAGTGTACTATACAGGTATCAAGTTGTTTAATAATCTTCCACCAACAATTAAAAGTCTAAATTATGATATAAAGGTATTCAAGCCTGCATTGAAAGATTACCTCTTTACTCACTCCTTCTATTCTGTAGATGATTTCATCTCTGCTGAAAATGTTTAAGCTTTATATCCATAATCTACGTGTATGTAAAGCAAGTTTTGTATTTATATTTAAAATTCTGAGGTTTATGTATATTAATTTGTAAAATTATTTTTCATACTTGTATTGCAGAATCTGAAATTTATGTACATTGATATGTGAAATACGTTCTTGTACTTGTGTTGAAAGTTTTGAAGTGTATGTATATTGTATGAAATGACATGTTCTACATCCTTAGGTTGAGTCCTAAGAAGGATCTATTGAATGTAAATAAACTCTACTCTATTGACTGAGCTACCGGTATCGATCACAGTAAGAGTACCTTTTTGCTGTAGACACTGAAAGATGGCAGAGTACAGTGTTTACGTTATATCAAATAATTTGCACGCGTATGAGAAATGGCTGCTGGCGGTTTCAGAATATATACAGACGTAGGAACTTCATTTGTCAGGTCGGCTGTTAGCAGTCACCAAGTTGTTGGGTTTATTGTGAGTTGTTGCACATCGGTGGGCTGGTGAAGTTATATAATTTAATCAAAAATGTCTTCTCGAGATCCAGCTTCTGATCAACTTGTACACTACAAGAAGAAACAAGTAAGCAACAAATTTTAATTGTCCTTTTCAAACGTGTCATTAAAAAGAAAAGTCTTTCAAAGTTGCCATCATTACTTGACCTTCAGTTGGCTTGCTGCAAGTCATGTATCACCAGTGAATAATTTGTAAAGAAGTGTCAGGCTTCGCATGTAGGCTCATGTGCATCACTTGTAAAACTGGCGAAACCGTAAGCATATTCGTGTTTTTTGATATACAACACGATTTGATGTCTTGTTAAGGGAATTGTAACTGGCAGCCTGTCTACATGGTCTAATCTGTGGCTGACGTTTCCCCCACACCATTATTGTATTAGCAAGAACCCGTTGCTAGATTCTGTCAGATGAATTCATTGCACATCTTAAAAACCCTGTCTTTTAATATCTATTTTAGTATAACACATTTGGCGGTTTATTGAAGAATAGCTTCCTTATTAAGATCGTTTATCAAACTCAAATTGATAACATGATAGTTATTTTATTAATTCCTTAAAAACATGAATACAAGGAGCCGTATCTGATGAATTTCTTCAGTTTTGTCAAAATGTCAGACTTTGGGAAAAAATTACCCACATTTAGTTAACAAAATCAAGATATGTAACTTTCCCTCACATATTGGGAAACTGCCTTTACTTATAATCAGGAACTTGGTGGGTGTTTCATTCGGCAATTTTGGATTTCAGTTGGATTAGAATCGTCAGCCACAGCTTTTTAAAGGTAACATCTTTGTGTATTAAAGTATATTCCTAGCCACTGGCTTGGGTAGTAGCCTAAAATGACACCAAGACCATTTATATCAGTAGCCAGGATATCTCAGTAAGTTACTTGCTAGTTCCACAGAGACATAGTCTCACTAAATTGTAACAGTGAAAAATTACTACAGGCAGGATGATCATAGTTTGATTCATGAGAGGGGCATAATCTTTATTGTCATTACCTTATCCAGACTGACCCTGTGACCCACATCTACAGATTTTAATGGATTCGTACATTTATTTCTCTCCCACCTGATTTATGTTTAGTTATAACAAGTGTATCTTTTATAGGTATGTGTCCCATGTGTATGTAAGAAATTAGCCATTAAGTGGACTTTATTTTGTAAGTATGGGATGCATGAATCTTCATAGTGACAGGATTTTTAATGGTCCACTAATTTTCTCTGCCATTTATTCCATTTTACATTGATTATCACTAGCATTATCACATTCAAACAACTCTCATAATTGATAGAGTAGTGTTAATTCTGTCAATCACTTGCTCAAGCAAAGAAGTGTCATAATTTTTTTACATGGAACACCTGTATTTTCATTACCACTTGTAACATGTTAATGTACAGTAATATTATTGTGTACCATTTTTTGAAGGTAAATCCAGTTTGTATAGGTAATGTAAGTGACATTGGAGAACTGAGCATCTGTGTCAGATGAATATTATTATGGAATGGTATGTTTGTAATGGAAAAATCCTTAATTATACATTGGTCATGAATGTCTGAAAGGGACAAAATAATGTGAAACTTTTTATGCAGATTTATTTCTCATATTTCACACAGCCCGCTGTATTACAGAGAACTATAACATGCCAAAAATTTTGGTAGATAAAGTAGAATCGCGTATGGTGAATTCAAGATATGAGCATTAATTTTGGAATCAGGCATTAAAAAACCAGACATGATGATGTTTAGAGATTATTTGGTTTTCCTTCAGGGTTTCCCCATGACTTAATGTGTGCCTGTGAGTGCATGCGCTTGAACACACATGTGTTTTCGTACATGTGGGTGCTTGCTGCTTGTTGTCTCAGGAAGGAGAGATTGGTTCCAAACAGATAAGCTTTGCCCTAATAATTTTTTCTCTGAAGTGTTTTCAATTTACTGAACAACAAATAAATTTTATCTTGGGTTCTTGAATTATGTTTTGTGTGTCTGCTTTGGAGGGTTATAGATTTGTAAAAGCAAATAATCTTTATCAGAATAACTCTGTGATATCAGATATATGAAATCATGCACACAAACAAAACTGTTTACACATTAAATAACACTTTGTGCCAAACGCATTTCGACCTCAAGATTTCATCATCAGTGGCAAAGCATTAATTCATTGGTCTGTCTATTAAAATCATACAGTTCTTTAGGTCAAAATGTGTTTGGCACAAAGTGTTATTTAATGTGTAAACACTTTTGTTTGTATGTATGATTTCATATATCAATACACTGCAGGTATGCAAGGTTTTAAGATTTGTGATATCAGAGATTCAGGTTGAGGGAGTGGCACATACTGTGGGTTCCTTCATATTGAGCAACCTCCTTACAAAACTGGCCTGACTAGGCTGACTAGAGAAAGTTGCTGTCATATCTCTGAGCAAGAGCAGTGCATGGTCACAGCCATACAGACAATTACAAATTCTGATACACTGGCCAAGCAAGACTTCAGCTTAGACCAAACTCAAACTTCTGTGAGGATAATATTTAGATAGATCTTAAGGGTATAGGGTATGGACTGGATTTAAGTGGGTCAGGATGGGGTCCAGTGACAGGCTTTTGTGAACATGATATTGGACCTTTGGGTCACATAAAAGACAGGGAAGGTGAGCTAGTATCGGCTCCCTAAAAGAACTCTTCTCCATAGAGACATCACAAATCATCCACTAGACCACCATCTTCATTTGTTGTGTGTTGGAGATTCAGTTTGAAGCATTACCTCAATCTCCCTGCAGGTTTTCTTGTGTTGTTTATGTGTAAATTAAGAAGGAAACAGTTCAGCTGAGAGTGTAAGCAGATTTTCCTTTTTTTATAGTTCACTTATTTGAAACTCTAAGAGCCATTCACAGTAACAACACTGAGTCCCCCCTCCCCTCCCCTCCCAGTTTGATCATCTCTTCAAGCATAGTTGCAAGGATAATATTAAGATATATCTCATTGAATTATGGTAAAGACTGCTTTTGTCTGGCTGAGGATAGGGACCAGTGGCATGCTGTTACAAACACAGTTGTGAACCTTTAGGTCGGTACTAGCTGAGTAATTATTAACTGAAGTTTTGTTACAGGTTTATTAGAGATATATGTGTTTCAAAATAATTTTTATAACTGAATTGCATACCCTGAACCAGCACCAAGAAGTTCAGTGATGTGACTTTGCACAATTGAATACTATGTAACATGTAGTTGCCATTGAAGAACAATAATCATTACTATTCATTTTACAAGGACGTAGGAACAGGTTTTGGTCCCACAAGTAATTAACCTTTCTCTGACCTTTAAGCAAGCATGGAAGCTACTAGACACTTTCAAAATAATTTCAGTTTTTCAGCTTTTGAAGTGGTTGCGTGCCACTCACCATTATATCTTCTCTCTCTCTCTCTCTCTCTCTCCCCCCCCCCCCCCCCTGCCTTTTATGAAACCCAGGTGTTCATCGTAATATTTACAAGAGTCCAGAACAAGTCCAGAGCCAATGTAGTATTTTGTAACTGCTGATTTTTTTGGAAAGGAGTTGTTAGCCCTTTACCCAACCCCCAGACTGGATGACCACTTCTTTTCAGCTGTCTACAATTGCATATTGAATATATTCACAGCTATCCTCCATATCTAGAGGCTGTATCATTCTACAGCCTGAGGATGCATTGTCCTTTAGTGACAAAGGACCTGCTTTTCATGGATACCTCATCTGTGAAACTTCAACTGTCTTAGCGCTCAGTGAACAGAGTTTGAGATAATTAAACTGTAAACTGGTGTTACTTGTTACCTTTATCAAATAATTCCCGTGTTGCAGACTGAGAAAACAAAGATTGTTACTGGACATGGAGCACCAGTCGATAATCGTGGGGCCAGTTTGACTGTGGGGCCTCGGGGACCCTTGTTGCTGCAGGATATTACTTTCCTGGATGAACTCGCACACTTTGATAGAGAGCGTATCCCAGAAAGAGTGGTCCATGCCAAGGGCGCAGGTAAGTCACATGGCATTATAATTTGGTATGTAGTTCTCAGCTTTTGACAAGAAGTTCATTTTCTCTTCATTCCACCTGAAATTTACTGTGGATTTTCTGGGAATTCTTGTATTCACTTCTCCACAGTACCTTCAGTCCATATTTCATATCTGACAGGCGTCATTAAATACACTATAAATTAATAGTTGATAAATCACCTTTGACCAGTTCAGATGTAATAAAGTGATAGTGCATAAGCATTTTAGTAGGAAGATGGGAAATTCTACATATTCTTAACCTTGGCATTAGATAAAAGTAACTCGTTGATGTACTTTTGACCCTTAGGTGCATTTGGCTATTTTGAAGTGACACATGATATCACAAAATACTGTAAGGCAAGTGTTTTCTCAAACGTTGGCAAGAAGACGCCTATTGCTGTACGATTCTCCACTGTAGGCGGTGAAAGTGGGTCGGCTGACACCGTCAGGTAGGTTGGATTAGCACCGTTTGTCAGAGCTTGATTATTATGTCAGTACATGTTAGCATGCGTCTGCTGTATATGCCTGTGTGGATTGCAAACCCTCTAGGAAATTGCTTTGCCATTTATTTTTTATTACTCTCCTTATATATTCTAGCTTATAAATAAAATAATGATTGTCCTATGTGATGAAATAGAATTTGTAAAATAATGATTGTCCTATGTGATGAATTTTTTTTTAAAATATAGGAATTTTGTTTTACTCATTTGATAACTTAAGAATATCACTTTTTTATCGCTCATGTCACTTAGAACAAATTTGCATGTGTGTGAATTATTGTTATTGGTTGCCCGTGGAAACAAGTTTAATGTGATATTGTAATTATGTCATTGATCTCTGATTAATACTACTTTTGTTTGACAATAGATTATTCGTAAAGGATGCAACATGAGAATTTGTACCTATATCCATTGTGTTGTATCCTTTTTGGTAACACTAAACCAAGGAATGTTGCATATTAAATATCTAGCATCATTATAGGACCAAGATTTTTTATACAGTTCTGTCTGTGTTTCTTATTACGCTTTAGGAGGGATTTTGTATTGGTATTACTGCCTCAGAATTTTCCATGGAATTTTTAGGAGCACTTGCTGCTGTTTTGTGACTTTATCCTCTGAAACATTATTCTTTTTTAATTACAGATTTCTTCGAACATTTTAAGTGATTGAAAGGTTAGAAGCGTTTTTCCAGCTGAGATTTATCTGTCATTCTTTTCTCAAAAATACTTGCAGTAATTACTACTAAATTAATTAAATAATTTCTTAATTACTCTCATAGTACATGAACATATTACAGAAAAGATTAATTGTTTTTCTTCATAGTAATCCATAGTTTCAACATGTAGTGTGCTCCACGAATATTTAACTTTAATTTATTATATTGCAGAGATCCTCGAGGCTTTGCTCTGAAGTTTTATACAGAAGATGGTATCTGGGATCTGGTGGGTAACAATACACCGATCTTCTTCATCAGGGACCCATTGCTGTTCCCTGTATTTATCCACACACAGAAGAGAAACCCAGCCACACATTTGAAGGTAACAACACAACTGTCAGATAGTACATTTCTCAGGAAGCTACAATATATTTCAACCGCCGCCGCCGCCCCCCCATTATTATTTCCATTTTTTGACCATGAATAGAATATATTTGTTTAACAATATTTAGACTTACCTAAGGAATTATTTCATAAAATTAAATTTCTCTGACCTTTGTATACCTCAAAGTGTGCAGTTCTGCCACTGTGCTTGAATTTTCTTGTGATATAAATATTTTAAAATGCTCCACTTTAAATTATCATTCCCACCCAGCGTTGTGCTTGAGTAGTTAGCCTTCGCAATTCATATTCAGGAGGTCCGAGGTCAAATCTTGCCCCAGAGAGTGGCTGTCCTGACTGAGGTTTTCCTCCAGGCAAATGTCAGGATAGTACCTTAAATTAGGACATGACTCCTTTTTCCATATTATTTTCACTTCATTGTTCTTCAGTTCTATCATTCAAAATTGTATAGTATTAGCTGGGGTCGCAGTGGCCGCGTGGTCTGAGGCGTGGGCCTTGTGCCGCTGGGTCACTGGGACCGTGGGTTCGAGTCCCACACAGGCCATGGATGTTTTTCTGTGTTGTGCTGTCCTGAGTACAGGTAGAGGCCTTGCGACGGGCCGATCCCTCGTCCAAGGAGTCCTACCGAATGTCTATATAGATCGAACCAACGAAGAAGTTGGGACCTGCAGTGCTCAGGCACTTGAAGAACGGGTCGTTCCCAGTATCCAGTATAGTATTAGCTACTGACAGCATTGTTAAATATGTCATAAATAAATTAATTGTCATTTGTAGCCTGAGCGCCCAAAAGTGTTCATGTTTTAGTCCTGTTGCGGAGTTAACTAGATCTAGATGATGCATCAGTAGATTGTACTATATATATGTGACAGTGGTTCTTTCGCATATTGGCTCCAGTTCCAGAATTATTTGTTTGGAAAAGAATCTTGATTTATATATTTTTAGAAGTAAGAATTTAATTGTTCAAGCAGAAGCAGGTGGTTCGGTAAAGGTCGATGTGTATTGCAGGATTGTGACATGTTCTGGGACTTCATCTCCCTGCGACCAGAGTCCACACATCAAGTGATGTTCCTCTTCTCTGACAGAGGCATTCCAGATGGATATCGTCATATGAATGGTTATGGTTCACATACGTTTAAGATGGTGAATGATAAAAATGAGGCCGTGTATGTGAAATTCCATTACAAGGTTTGTAGTTCTATGAAGTCAGTTCATCACATCGCGTTTTCTCTGTCATTATTCCGAAGTGTTAAAACTTTATGATTGTCCAGAATCCTTTTGCAGGGTTTTTCGTTTTTGTCGATGTTCTTAAAAGTGCTGCCATTGTGGAATTAAAGAATCATTAACAAACCAACTCCTTGGAGCAAAGTTCTTCTTGAGAGGCTAATAATTGTGTAGCTAGTTCAGCAAGAAAATTATTGCCTTTACAGAACCTGCAAGTTAATTCCTGTACTTAACCCCCAAGATGGAGGAACCTCCCTCGTTGATTGTCTCTGGCTGTTTATTCAGAATACTTGCAACCACCCTAAATATGTGGACGCTGTCTGCTTTATCTGCAGTTTGAGAATGTTCCTTGCCACTGTGACAAGGGACCCATTTAACGTGGAAAGAATTAAATAATTTCTGAGTATGTTTCAAATACAAATATTATCTCTGCTTTCACAGACAGATCAGGGCATCAAGTGCCTACTGGCACAGAAAGCTACGGAATTGTCCGCGTCAGACCCTGATTACTCTATTCGTGACTTGTACAATGCTATTGCACGAGGCCAATACCCATCGTGGACTATGTACATCCAAGTGATGACTTTTAAGGAGGCAGAGAAATTGAAATGGAACCCATTTGACCTCACCAAGGTAATCCGGCTGTACACCAGTGTTCGTTTTACTGTGTAATTAGTATTTGTTAAGTGTAGAATATTATAACCCAGAAATTATGCTAAGATGTTTGTTTGTTGTTTTTTTATGGCAATCTTATCATCCAGTGATGTTTCCACCAGAGTGAGTCATTTTGTGACAAAGCACGTTTCATTCTTTAACATCTCATGGGTGGCTCTTTTGTATCCTCTTTCTTCCCTGTTTTCATCTTCCTGAATTTGTTTACTCCCTTATTATCCCCCAACAGAAGAATTCTATTTTATCTTTGTCCGTACTGTGTTATTTTTAGTTTTGCCAATTTTTATTGTAGAGATGATAATGTTGCGTCATATTGTGTTGAATATATACTTGCTCAATTTTATCAGTCTAATCACAATAAAATATTATTATTAAATATTAAAATATTATTACAATTAACATTTAAATATTTAAAATATATTAAA
>NW_019059701.1:359122-394827 GCF_000696155.1 Zootermopsis nevadensis | reverse complement strand
CCCCCCCCCCCCCCCTCCCAAGTTGTCCACTTGGAAACGTGATGAAATAGGAACAGAGTAAATTTAGGAACCGTGTGTGGCTATTCTGTCTAAAAGCTGTTAATATTCCATTTACTTAAAAGTCGCTGAAAGTCAGGCTATATAAAACCATAATTTTGCCATTTGTTTAGTATAGTTGCGAAGTTTGTTTCTTACCTTGAAGGAAGAACACAGATTCAAATTTTTGTTGAAACAAAGCTCAAAGTAAAGGGGGTATGGTGGGCCTGACATTTGTCTTGGATTGGGGAAACAAATTCACACAGAATTTTGGTCAGGAAACGTCTTATAAAGTGGCCAGTTGGAAGACAAATGGGATGGAAAAGTAAAAAAGATGGAGTTTGGAGAGGTGGAAGTTTTTGAAACTTTGGATTTTACTACTGTAGAGTTAATTCAGTTAGTGATCATTGCTATATTCAAAGTGATGATAAGAAAAAGTAGCAACAAACTTATGTCATTGCATGCTGTTGCAGGTATAACACTGGAGATGAAGATAACTTCAGCCAGCCTACACTTTTCTGGAGGAACACCTTGACACCAGAGGAACGAGGGCGTCTGGTGCAGAACATTGTGGATCACGTGAAGGATGCTACTGACTTCATACAGGTAGGTCGCAGTTTCTACCTCATCAGAATAGCAATCTTAATGCTTCTGCTGTATTAGGACATAAATATCACAGTCCTATGAATGTAGCATACAAACATATTTTTTGTGTTTTGGCTGTATAACCTGTCTGATAATAATAATCCGTGGCGTAACAGCTCCAGAGAGCCAGAGCCGACTAGCTTGACTGCTGGCCTCGCGTTCACATGCCTAAGCAGAGATGAACGATCATCCAACCAGATATAGGGTGACGTGTGGTCAGCACGACGAACCCCCAGCCATCGCTAGCTTTCCTGACCGGATTACGCTACTCATTGTAGCTCCCCAATTTCCTCACGATGCTGGGTTGGCACCGGTCCCATACAACGATCGAAAATCTCATGAGAAATTTCTTTCTCTGGGACTCGAACCAACGCGCATTCCATATCACCGGTCCGAAGCATGATGCCTCAGACCGCGCGGCTACGGCGCGGGACAACCCGTCTGATAGCAAGAGTAATATTTACTCAGTGAAGGGCATCTGAAATTATTTTCTTATGTGCTTCCATTTTTATTCTCTTTAAGTTTAAGTTAACTGTCTTTGTCGTTTCCTGATCCCATATTTCATGAGTTTTCTTTTTTTTTCCACAGGAACGCACTGTGAAGAATTTCAGCCAGGTGGATGCTGAATTTGGTCGCAAATTGACCGAGGGTCTGCGTAAACATGCCAAGAACAAAAGCATTGCCTATGCAAATCTTTGAGCTGCGATTCATAAACAAATTTACTTAAGGTGTTAGTGGGACAAATTCTTGGGTAGAGGATTTGCGTACTTTGTTTCATTGGTGTTTAGGAGATTGTATCTATATTTGGTACTTTTATACATTTGATGTGGCCGGGCTTGTTGTTTATAATATCTATCACTAATGTACGTTGTTTTGCTCTGTGAAGCAGGGTAATGCCTTTGTATTTTGGAAACATGACATGCTGGGAAAATATAGTTACTGGTAATAATTTGAATTTTATTATTAAATAACAGTGACAGCAATACATTTAATTGAACATTGAAGGTTAATAGAATTTTGAATAACTTGAAAAGGGAAGGAAGTTTTGATTAACGAGTTCTCGTTGCGGACGTTCATGTTTTATAAGTTGACGGGACAAAGCCGTGTGTGTTGAAGCGCCATTCATTATGTTAGTTTCAGTTTATGAATCAACGTATTTTATGGCAGTGGGGCTCCTCGGACTGTGCATAATTATTGGAACAATCTTTCCACTGCAATTTGTTTTTCATCCAAACAAAAATTACTCGTAGAATAGAGTCTTATAATGATCGCCCATACAGTCTACTTCAGACCACTGTTCAGTGCCTCAGTACTGACAATCTTGCAACTAAACCATGTGCGTCAAGAAGGTGGTGACTCATTTCAGAAATAATTTTCTCATCAAAACCACACATTTATTTATTTCTCCTACTGGGAAAAAGGTTTCTTTAGAAAATTAATTATTGTTGGATTTGATGTTAATTTTAAATCCTAGATGTATTCTGTAGAAGAAAAATACAGTTACGAATTCTTACTTGTAATATCGTAATGTGTGTTGCGTGTAAAACAAGTAAACTGAATCGATCTTTCGAGTAACATTAATCTTAAAATAAATCAAAATAATTATTGAAACATCCTTCGATGAATATGATCTAATATTTACAGAGGAGTAAAATAGTAAAAGATATGTTTTTCTAAATCATACATTTTCAGTATTAAATTGGAAGACATATCAGCTCTCTCTCATGCGGTCTCCTTAATATATATCGTTAATTAAAAATGAACTAGATCTTCGGTGAAGTTACATACAATAGTAATTGAATTTCTCTGCCTTCTACATACACTAAGTTTAGGCACATTTAGGTAAGTTGTGTCCTTCGGTATCGTTGCATAGCGTAGGGTTGCGTGTGCCAGTTGTAGAATTTTTCTCTCATAAAATTAGCATTAAAATTTTAATATGACAATTTATCCTCCTCTGTCTGATTAATTAATTATTTAATTTATGTGATTATTTTTATATCAAATTATGGCTTCATTCAGTTACACCTCTCTCTGTTTCCGTGTTTTTTTTCTTATTATTATTATGCAAAATAATGAAACTTTGCTTCTTTTATTGCAACCACGAGACACGTGATAACATATTAACTTTTGGCATATTATGTTAAGGATTTTTTTAAACTTGCTGTTTGATGAGTGGTATTGCTAAGCATTACTACCAGTATTAAGCTGAAGCTGGTCTTAATATTCTATTCTACATTCTAAAGGTAAGTTTTATAACAAATATTTCCATTTTGTATTTATACAAAGTGCCTCAGAAATATTCAGAGTCTTACTAAATAAAGTACAATAAGTCCGAGGGTGATGATGACTCACAGTGGAATTAGAAACAACAGAGCAGCAAATTTACAAAAACCATTTAGTAAACAGCAGTTTAGGGCTGTTCAAAAATCGGTTCTAAATTCTTGAATTGTAGTTATGTTTATATCTATATAGTATTCTTCAGATACCTCGCAGACAAAATTCTGGTGGTTTAAAACGTTAAGAATATGAGGCCGTAATTATCTTCCTTTATATTGCTTCATAGTAGATTCTGATATTGCAGTCAGAAAGTTGGGAGCCTCTGGGAGAAGTAACGAGCGACAGGTACAGTGAAGAATTCAGACGTGTACTCTTCGAAGGAAAAGGAGTCGATAATACCTCAGAAACAACGCCTCTGGTCAGTCGTGGCAGATTTGCTGGCTTGTCCACATGATTGGATTCTCAAATTTAGTTAGTCTTTATTTATGAAATTAAACAATAATTTTATGTCTTAAAATTATCTTAAAATGCAGATACGCTCAGATGTATTGTCATCTTTAAAACTCAATTATTACTGTCTCAGTTAAAGCAGTGTTAATTTGACGTTTATGATACGGACCACATTTATTTTAAGAGTCCGAGTCAAGAAATGCAATAGACATTTTCTTTAAGAATGTAGACTCGTCACAAAATTATTTAGTATCCACTTCATAATTTTTGAGACTATTAAATATCTGTGCTGAAACCCAGCTGTCATCTCATCCATTAACAGACTAGCCTCGGAATTCTTTGTTCATCTTTCAGTCGAGTAGGATTTAAGATTCACTTCCTTGATCTTCGTCCATTCCTGTGAAGATGACTGAGAATGCAACATCTAACATCTTCTTCCAGGCTGCCTCATCTTCGCATGTAAACTTAGATCCAAGTTTCTTTTTCAGCAGTTTTAATAGAGTTATTTTAAGATCCTGAAAACAAAACCAAATTCAGCTGAAAATTTAATGGATGAAGCTACCATATAAATATAATAATTGGGAAATGGTAATCTTAAGATTGATGCTTCTGATCAGAATATCAGTGAAAGAAATATCTTGTCAGCTTTCAGCAGTTAAAGCTCACTGTTTGTAGCTGTTCATCTATAAACTGTAACATTATAAGTCTATTTGAATAAAAAATCTCCTTGGAAGCTGTTAATTGCAAAGTACCACGTAAGGAAAAGGGAGCGTAAGTTTGTCGTGCTGAGACGAGACTTATCTTCTGACAAATCCTGCAGACGCTAGATGCTACTCACATTGAATTCCTGTCTTGAGATGCCATGCTTACGGTGATTCTGTCCCAGCTTCGTCAGCATTTCAACAAGACACCCTGTGTCATCCAAATTGTCCACAATGCTTGTCAGGGCGTACATTACGCTTGTACAGTGAGCTTGGAACCTGTTGTTACTGGGCAGATCCTTCAGAGGGACATCTCTGAATGACTTGAAATATCTTTGGTGACTTGGATTTGCTTCAAAGAACCTGCACAAAACAAGCATTCGATATCAATAAGATGTTGGAGGAGATGATTCAGTCAGTATAATGACTGGCTGTGAAGTAAACAATCAGGGTTCATTTCCCAGCAAGATACTGGACTTTTTCGTTACCTAAATTTTCAGACTGGGTCCACCCAGCCTCCTGTGCTGTGGGTTCAATGGGCTTTTTACCCCAGGGGTAAAGCAGTTGGAGTGAGAAAGTGACCACTCATCTCCATTTAGTGTTGAAATTAGGAACACATGTAGCTTTGCCTCCATACCCCCCAGAAGTGTTCCTGGTGTGGTATTTAGGCAAAGGGGCAGCTTTTTCTTCATCTTTCTTTGTTGGGAATCCACGGTACTAAGTGGCGAAAATGATAACATATGTCGAAATGTAACAAATGTACAAATAGATCATAAATGGGTTATGAGGATGGGAGGTTGTAACTAAATTAGGTTAGGTCGTCTTAAGTGTTAGAGTAATCAGATCTTTGAATTTACTACCATTCAATCAGTTTCGTTGTTCACTTCTTTATTTGTTTACGTATTCTTTTAGTTTGTTTTGATCTATCAGCTGGGATTGAATACGTACATTATAAGAAGTTCAATGCCATTCTGTTTGATATTTGCTTTGACAATATCCCAGTTACGTCTAACGGCCATCTTCTCGCGTTGTGTTAACCCAGTATCTGGATCTGGGATGTCTAAAGCAGGGTTTGAGTTGCCTCCTACCAAAGAACTCAGTAGACTACCCATATCAGGTGTTGGAAGGCTGCCTGAAATTAATAAAATTAATTTACAACATTGACATATTGACTGGTTCTGGTATACAGTAGGTCTGTTTTGGGTTTACTTTTTAATAAGGTTTCACACAAGCTCTTAGTGGGTGAATAATATTTAAATCCACCCAACAGGTGGAAGGGCCATACTGCCCTCATTCGTCTTCACCCATCCTGTGCGCTATCTGTAGGAGTAAAGAAGCGACTCCATACAGAACGCATGCGCAGAGCCATTTTAACACGTGATCGAAAAATATAGGCCTATTCCCAGTTCTCTGTTTGTTTTCTATCAGTTAATGTTTTGTTTCATTCTTCACGTCTTTCAGTACGAACAACAGAACAACTTTTTCGTCAAAGAGGACAAGTAATTTACATAAAAATATAATTATTTGCAGTGCAGTGATTTATTGTGACGAGTACAAGACATGGAATTGTCAGTGCCGATTCAGGAGGAGGACATGGTGACCGTCGCACTGGTAATATCATGCCCTTTGTACTATATTTTAAGCTGATTTCTTCTTCGTTTCTGTTAGGGCAATATATTTAGAATGACATATAGCAAGTAACGACAGCTTCAAGGTGGAGTAAACTCTTATCTCCGACTGTACATGGTCTTATCGTCGGTCTGTATGTATAGTAATATCTCGAGGAAGTTCCTCACGTAACTGAACATTTATTTTTCGTATTTGCATATCCAGCAAAGAATTTTAAAGTTAAAATTTGTGCTGCTTCCTTTCGTCTCTCTCAGCCCATGACTATGCTCACTGCCCTATTTTACCTGTAATTTAACCAGCATTTTCTATGAGTGAAATATTTACTATGAGCAGTGAAACTGTTTATGATGATGTCTGTAGATACGTTGTTGAAGTAGGCCACTGGACGAGTTAATGAAGGCCAATGCAGCTAAAGGACATATAGCGACTATGTTTGTTTGTCATGATATTTATGCTGATTGTAATGCCTCGTTGCAGCACAGACAGGCCTACTAAATGCCACAGTTCTTGGAGTGTGTTACTCTGTCCGTCCACGCGTTTCGTCTCCAGAATTGATTAACGTATTTCGAAAACATTTGGGTTTTTTCTTATTCTACTCCGAAAACTTTGAGCTATTTTGATTCTTGCCCGTATTGGTGTAATGTAAACTTTGCTTTGTATTAAATTCAACATTACTTAAACTCACAAAAATAGACCCATCAAACGAAAGAATGTGGAGATGTCTCAGAATACAGACCATAAATGTACGTAATTAAGATATAGGCTTGCATACGAGTTCTTCTTGAGAAGGTAATCGCTCATCTAGTCAAGAAATTCCCCACCTTTTGTGGGACACAGAGGTTTATTTCCGTGTTTATGACTTTCAACCACTGGTCCCCATCCTAATGGCAGATGGATTCAGTCCATACCCAACACACCCCATTTCTTTAAGATCCGTTTTTATTCTCCTGTCAGTTCTTGGGACTAAAATTTTGAATGATTTCTCATGTCCTGGCCACGTCATCCTCCTTGGTTTGATCGCCCAAATGTTTGGTGGAGAGAATATAAATGATTCAGCTGTTTTGGCGTACTTCAAATCATAAGGCATTCATTCAGTAAGCGTGTACGAGGATTTGCAAGGCTTCAGATACCCCAAGGTCAAAAGCAAGGGCAATAATAAACTGCGTCACGTGGTCTCTCATGTCTTCATTAATACAAATTAAATTCGAAGACCAACATCCAGACGTCCACAGACACACCATCCTTCGCGTCGCAGAAAGTAGGCCTTCTCCAGGAAGCCACCAATTACGAATGCGTTCATTGCGAGCCCTACAAATAACGGGGCACGGTCGGAATGCAACTTGAATTCTGATAAATTCAGGTTCACTCCGTCGTGACTGGGCCCCACTGAATTCAGTTGAATTAACTTCACAACTTCAGACCTTGTCAGTTGTATAAATCTGAGGGTTACACGCGTCTATACGGATAAAAGTTTTACATATCGAAGATTGTCTCCGTCTCTATAATCAGGGATAAAGTGGTGTTAACGCAACGTCGAGCGTGGTCTGTGATGGAACGGATGACCGCTTATTTCGCCCTTGATCGGTTCAAAACAGCAAAGACAGGGCTCCGGAAGTTTTACCCTGATGATGGAGCCATAAGTAGTTGAATTGTAATTCTATACTTATATAGCTGGTAGCCCGATCAGGCTTCGTTGCTTTGATATAATATTAAAATGGTATCTTTTTTGGAGGTATTAAAGTTCTGTGTGCAATTCTCGTGTTAAATGGTCTCCACCAAAAGAAATGAAGAAGTATGCAGATACCCCCATTTCTTCGCCGCGGCGTTGACAGTTCCTTTGTAATAGCATCTTCTTTACAGCATTTCCGCTGCTTGTTTGAAAACCAGTTCAGCAACGTGCACTTGAGTCAACTGAAGTTGAATCCCCCGCAGCGCAAACTCGAACTGCATTCCCCTCGAGTAACCTCTAGTGAATGTTGTGAAATAACGAATCGGTACCACCAATATTTCCAGGCTGACATTGGTGTTTAGTCACAGAAAAATGGCGACAATGTTAAAATAATACTAAAACCAGAACATATGAGGTTCCTTTTAAAAGATTAACTGCAAATAAAATAAATATGCAGGCCACAAGTCGGCCATCATGGATGCTCGCTTAGCAGTATATTGCGAAGAGTAAAGAGTGATAGCTCAGTCAGTATAGTGACTAGCTACGGGCTGGACGACCGGGGCTCGATCCCCGACGGGGACAGAGGATTTTTCCTCTAGCCTCTGCGTCCAGACCGGCTCTGGGGCCCACCCAGCCTCCTCTACAATGGGTACCGGGGTCCTTTCCCGGGGGTAAAGCCGGCCGGGGCGTGATGCTGACCACTCACCCCCATCTAGTGCCGGGGTCAAGGAAGAGAGGAGCTATACCTCCTCTCACCCCAAACGCCTACATAGCGTATAGTGGGACAAACTTTACTTTACTTTAAAGAGGGAGTCCTAATTTTGCGGTTTCAACCAGCCTCCTGTAACGTGATCCCACTTAGATCCAAATGTTCTCAAACACCCTCAGTTTGTGTTCTTTTAATGTGAGAGCTCATTTAATTCAAAATTCTTTTAGATAGCAGACGGAAAGATAAAAAGAGATGCAGTACTGCAGAGGTTCCTCGAATGAATACAGATGGCAGGGCGAATACTTCAGTCTATTTTGTTTAAAACGTTTCTTTATTAATATATTTCATGGGCAACTTACAGGTCTGATTAATGTTTCCTGTGACTGCTAATGTCACACGCCAAAACCGATTAAGGTCGCAAGGCGATTTATCTCGTTCATAACGTGGAATGTGTTAAACTACGTGCATCTTCAGCCAAATACTACCCTCTTCGACAGCTACTTATTTTGTGGGGAGGCTTCATATTTTGATCTTTGTTTTAAAACAAATCATATTTAATATTTGCAAAAATAATCACATTTTTTACTTGAACGTCCTCTTTAGGACAGGAATATGTCTGTCTGAGTGTTCCGATTGCTACGAAGCTAAAGTACATTTTTTTTACAGGTGTCGTGTTCTTCGCTTTTGGAACCAGGTGCATCACGGGAAGATAATATCGATATTAAGGTAAAGAGATCGATCTTATATATTATATTCCTAACATGTCGTGTGTTTCATGACACACGGTGAAACAAGAAATCAAACAAAATACACTCCCCACCCAATGTTCTGCTTGGGGAATAGTCCCTCCGTGATTTGACAGCCCCCGTATGAATGCCCAACGCTGTTCGCTGCCCGTTGGCCTAGTCACGTGTGTGCTAGACGCGATCACGTTCAAGAATATGTTAATCGTGGTTCTTGTTGGTACAAATACTAGTTTTGTTATTTGTGTTTACAAATACATTCGAAACCTTCAGAAATTATCGGAACAAGTTACAATCTACGAACTTTCTGAGTAAAATATGGACTCTCGTGGGGACAGTTAACTGTGACGTCACTGTGGAAAGCAGCAGCTTAGATGTAAAGTGATGTCACATTGCTTTTACTGCCGTGCCATATCAGTGAGTGTGGTAATAGCCTGGATGGGTCATGGGAAATACGTGTTATGAAAATGTTACGTGTCACAGGTAAATAATAATTCTTTTATTTCGTTTCCTTCTCTTATGTTGTAGTTGCAATTATTTAGAAATGTTAAATATATTTGTTGCGCCCGTGTTATTATTACAGTACTTATATTAAATATTGTAAAACGTGTTAAAACAATTAACTTTTCTTCTTTAAGGAAATGGTTTTAATTGTTATTAGAGGTTTCGACCGGACATTGTGTAATCAGCTACAAAATTTGTGAAACAAGCCTTTTCCTTGTATGAAATACGTCATTCAAGCCTTTGAGGTTAGTGTAAAATACATATGGTGTATAAAGCACACAATTGTATCAAATCGTGGTATGTAGTGGTTTATAGTTTATTTAACGACGCTTTCAGTATCTCAGATCGTATAGCGTCGAGGTCTGTTGTGATTCAATTTTTGATGAGGTGAAATTTCATTTCTGCATGACGTGAATTCTGGACCGAGATTCACCACTGATAATCGTCTTACATTTCGAAGTTACATGGCCTATTTGAACAAATAAATGCTGCTATTCAACAGTCGCATATTTATGTATTCTATATTCTATCCGATCAAGTTGCTAAGCGATAATTCTACACTTGAATTCTGAAGGTATCCGGTTCCAGTCTGGACCGCATATTAGTCATCCTGACTGAGGTTCTGTGGTTTCCCTCAATTTCTCCAGACGAGTTTTAGTCTTTCAAATAGGCCTTACCACCTCTTTTCAAATCCTTAACCAATCATTAACTGTTATCTTCCTATCTCATTCGGCGCCATATATTATCTGCAGTCGATACAGTGTCATTAAATAACGTAGAACTTCCCAAATACGTAGCAGAACTGTTGACCATACATCGCGAACTTCAGTAAATAAATCAACAGTTTCTGTGCCACAACCGAGTTATCTCACTTTGAAGCCTTGATCCAGATTTATTTGGTGTTTTATATTTTTGTGATGAAGCAAATATGGTCTGTCATCTGCAAACGATTAAACTAATTGCTGTACTTTTTATTAATAATAAATTGTGTCATAATAGAATTACATTTAACAGAAGGAGACCCCAGCGTTTAAAGGACGAAGGAAAGACAGCTCATCTTAAGTTAAGTCAACTACCAACCACAGAATCCTGTCCCGAGAAAGATGAATCCAATCCACCTCAGCAGAATCTCCTTGCCCCGTCTTAACCGCAACACTGCGTTATGCGCCTCGTCACGATTGCGAGAATCAGCATCGCTTGTGCAAACTTAATACACGCGGATGTATCTCAGCTTGAAACTTTAAGAATACTTGCGTAAGCCGGATTATGTCACTTTGATCTACCTGGTCCTACACTCCACCGCGTTCAGATGGCCAAAGCGTGATAATGATCCGACTGTATTACTAGCCTAATAGAAGTTGTAACTTTCAGGCTTGACATAACAGAGTTCGGTTTCAATTGCAGCTCTGATGTAGGTACAAGTTTTGTTTCTCTGGTCCTCTGTCTAATCCCCAAATATAAGTAATTAGGGCTGAGATAACTTAACTCTGGTCCATGTACAGAAGGGAAGAAGCCACTCGGTAAACTTAGATGCAGATGTAAATATATTTGTAAAACGAATTTTGAAGATGCGGGTGTGGATTGGATTAATCTGGCTTTGGATTGGGACCAGTGGCGGCCTGATGTTAACACAATAATAAGCCTTCGGATTCTTAAAAGGTGGTTAGTTTCTTGAACAGATGACCGACTGTTGGCATTGCAAAGTCCGACAGACGATGACTTTACATTCCTTCTTGAGAGGCTGACAGTCTCTCAGCTAGTTAATAAATTTCCCGCAATTTACGGAACCTGGCGATTCAAAATCGTGTTCATAACAAAACCGCGACTGGTGTCGACCCCGATCCTAATTAGTTACATGTTTGAAAGAATGGCATTTTAACCATTTTCAATCGGTCATCCAAATACTTCTTGTGTCTTAAAATAAATTACTACACTGTTTTTAAAATGTTCCTTGTTCACTGACATTTGTAGGATTTGAGGTTGTGAGCCATCACATAACTTATTTTAACACTCGAGGCTTCTAATACAGCGAAAATAAAACACCATTGCACTGTGCTACGTCACTGCATTCATTTGACTCTTACTTATTTTATTTATCAATCATTAATACTAGAAACAACTTACCTCCGTTAAAAATTAAGCGACTTCCAGATCACAGCCACACGGTTAAAACGTCTCTCTCCCAAAAGGACACAAATTTAAAAAAAAGAATTCTGTTTGCTTCTGAATTGTAACCAAACAATTGTGTTTCTTATCCGCGTAACATTCTACGTAACCACGAAATTTTCTTTGATACGTCTGTGCGCGCTATTGCAATATACAACGTCATGTAAACTTGCTGGCAGCCACCCTCTGCGTGAGTCCAGAGCCGTCTAAACAGCTGAAGGAGCGTCACACTCGCTCCTTTCCTAGTGACGCTGCCCACTGCTCGTAAAGCGACTTCGTATCACTCATATTTCAACACAGTGACGATCGCTGATGCGTTTCACGAATTTGCTTCCAACTTCATTAATATTTAGTGGGAGTTGTTTCCGATTTAAGCAATTCTCAAACCGGTCTGCGTCTTTGTTTGGAGCAAGGAGACAATAAGGAATCAATAACAAATATCACGTGTTCTCAAAGAGTCCAATATATTCAATGCATGTATGTTTTTTTGCTGGCGAAGGTCAGCTTTTAAATCTGAAGCATTACTTTCATCTAAACAACGTATACAGATGAATTTCCGAACTCAAATAAGACTCAACTCATCTGGATTATAGAGATAAAATGGTTGATGATGTTTGGGAAATAATCGCTGTTTATTGAATAAAAATTTTCTTGGATATTATCCATTGTCTAGTAAATATAAAACGTAAAACGACGTTTCGGAGATGGGACTCTATCTCCGTCTTCAGGTTCCTACACAGTTGGGCCCACTAGATAGAGCTAATCCCTATCTCCGGGCCCAACTGTGTAGGAACCTGAAGACGGAGATAGAGTCCCATCTCCGAAACGTGGTTTTTTACGTTTTATATTTACTAGACGATGGATAATATCCAAGAAAATTTTTATTCAATTGACTCTTCACCATCGTCAAGAAGTTTTAGATTTGATAATCGCTGTTTAGTCTGATAATCATATGAAACTTGTAAATACATTTTGTGGGAAAAATTTCAGAGTTATTTAATGTTAAAACAAGTGGTACATTTAGTTACCTGTTAAAGGGTTCATTAGGATTTGTATTATTCAGCAGATATTACGTGGTATCACAGCGGTAATGTACAGTATCATTTTCCAAAAGCGTAAAATTTAATTAGCGGTGAAGAATTCTAAATGCTTTATGCGAGATCTATCACATTTTTCTCTTTCATAGGTTTCAAGTGTCCACGTTTTTTATTAGCTGAGCCATCTGTTCGTTCACTTAGGCCCGTACTGCACGTACCGACTGGTCTGTATGTAAAATAAATAAACGTCAAAGCCAGTTGTGTTTGCAGAATCACAAAAACGATGCTGTAAAGTGCGTTCGCGCTATTTGAAAACAACGTTCCTCTTTTGTTTTAATATAAAGGGACATGACACTTTCTATTGATCGTACTAGGAACTTTAACACTGCGTGTCTTCTCAGTTATTGTCCTTGATAGACCCTGGGAATCGATCCACGGTGTTATCGAATTCAGGCTGAGACATTGGTGCATGTGTGATTGCGAGAAGTTTCACTTCACTGCTGTGTTGCAAAATCCCACACTTAGACAAGTAGCCTTTCTGTGCGTAAGGAATTGTTCTTCAAGCCTTCGTTCCTTTGTTCGGTCTAACTTCAGACAGAAAATAAGTTTAAATCAAAGTTCGTATACTTTGGCTGAAGTGAGACCTGATTCGTTCGGCGTTCCTTGAACAAAATACACGAGATTAATCCACATTAGAAGCCTCTTCTTTGTTATCTCCTACTAGCTGCTGAATACATTTTGATGGACTTCACGTTTAGGGTCTGCCCTAAAGTTGTTGGCGAAATTTGGTTTAGTTTCTATCGGTCCGAGGAGTAGATGAAATATAATATGAAATGGAACTTTGGGACCGGGAGGGTATGGACTGGATTCTTCTCACTCAGGATGGGATCCAGTGGCATGATAATAAACCTTTTTGTTCCATAAAGGGCGAGGAATGTCTTGACCAGCTGAGATATTGTGAGTTTCTCAAGAAGGACTGTGTTCCATTGCAATTAAATGTATTAAGCTGGACAACGAATATTGGGCTCTGACATCGTGCCGTAATCACTTTTAAATCTTAAGTGACGGCAGTTTGAATTTTTGGGACTTACAGAGTTTTACGTTTGGGAGGTCTCCAAAATTCTTCAGTCTTCATATTCTTGTGGCCTTACGCGAATGTAAGCTATGAATATGTTTTTGTTGCTGGAGTTGGTTAGGTTTGCAACGTCCCCATTCTTTTGTTCTGAGGCGCATTATCAACCAACCTTGTCACTCACCGTCAGTTTGTCAGTGGCTTTTCATTCCCCCAGTCTCTTTTGTCCGATTAGTCGATCTTTCAGTTTCCAGAGCAATTGCCCAGTTGACTGTTCGATTGTTCTTGTAACGAATTATCGATATTTCACTCACTGGTTCAGTTGTCCTTGAGTTTCCCATTTCGGAGTAAAGGAAGTTTTAAACGTGTTCGTCGCGGTCCTAAAACTCTACAATTCGTCGGTCCCAGGGTGCGGTGACGTAAGTTCGGAAAATTCAGGAAAAGAAAACCATGTTTCGGAAATTCCTCAAAAATCATGTTTATTTGTTTATTTTTTAAGAAATATACAATACAATTATGGGCATGAATCTGAAGATGTATTGCTACTATTTCTAAATTACAGGAATGTAAAATACAATAAAAGTCACTAATTCGGACCCTTCATAATTTTGACTGCCTTCCTTCATGTACGTTAAAGTCAAGTGAATTTATCTCGTCACATGCCAATGTTGGCACTAGAAGGGGGCGAGTGGTCAGCATCACGCCCCGGCCGGCTTTACCCCCGGGAAAGGACCCCGGTACCCATTGGATAGGAGGCTGGGTGGGCCCCAGAATCGGTTTGGACGCAGAGGCTAGAGGAAAGTCCTCTGTCTCTGTCGGGGATTGACATTCGCAGGCCTACATTTTATTTACGCATACCGGAGATTCTTCCTAAATTTTGCTTTAAATACATTTTTATAAGATTTTCAGTATTTTTTTTCATATGTATGTAGTAATACCATTCAATATAACGTATGTTACTGGGCTATGGTTAAATGTCCTTGTTTTTATGTTACATAATTCGGGCTACTGCAGACTGCCCTCCCTCCTACCCGCCCGCTCGCCGTAAGTTTCTATTCCAGGATTTGCCTAAGGGGCTGAAGAAGACAGCCAGAAACCTCATCTAATTACGACATAAAATGTTAAAATTTATTGCGTTTCTGTCCTGCTCTCGTCCTCATGCTTTACTCGCGTAGCGAATTATTACCATGAACATACACACGGCAGTGATGTATCTGCAATGCGCTGGCTGCCATGTGCAAGTCATACATGACCTCTCCGACATCTGTTGAGAAGCCCTGACTGTGCTCGGGTCAGGTAGTTCGAATTTCAGAGCGGGATTGTCGATATGATCGTTAATAATCGAAATTCGCACAATTATGAGTGTCCCTTGCGTGTTATGAGAGCTTGATTATTGACGCTGGAATCACAGATTAAAGAACGACACACTCGTTCTTAGGGAGACACAGTGGTCGCTTTTGTGAACTCGGTAAAGAACCGGTGACTTCTTTTTGTAATTTCTTTGTTTGCTGGGCGAACTATTGACTCCTTCGACAGGGACTCCACTTCATGGAATTTGTTTACATTAAAGGTTATACGAAATTACTTTTAATGTTCAAACAGAAGTTTGCCTCATCAACAGCTCAACTTAGTGAGGTGGCGGTCTACGTGCTGAACGGCCGGAGTTCGATTCTCGGTAGGTGTATGTAAGAACCTCTTGCGAGTCTAATGCAGAAGTAAATGATATTCATTCATTTGCATAATAGGCAGTCATTTGTGTTAGTAATTTCCTTAAGTTACTGACTGTCATAAAACAATGAAATATTTTATGGCAGGTGAAAACGTGCATTTGTTCCCGCGGTTAAGGAGCAGATGCTAACCACTCAACCGCGAATCTCGGCGGACTGGTGCTTTGGAAGCTGTGTCATTCCTATGTTCGTATTTAAAAGCGATATATTTTTATTTTAGCCTTGTTTATGTGAACCCGTTGGCTTGTTTAATTACAAATTGTGAGTTTTTTTTATTATGCTTGCCGTGTGGTTTGTATGTCATTTCATTAAGAATTTACTGCACTGCAAATCAATGTTTTGTGTTAGCGGTCGCCCTCGGGTAAGCGTGGAGAGTCTGCCGATACGGTCCGTACAGGCGAAAACGATGACAAATACGACGCACGGATCATGAACTAGAAAGGAAAACGTGTTTTTTTTTTAAAAAAAATATCTTATTTGAACTAGAAAGGAAAACGTGTTTTTTTTAAAAAAATATCTTATTATCTGTGGCATCTATCAGGTTCGAACTCGAATCACTGATAATTAAATTGTCGGGGTTGTTTTCTTTTCAAAGTGACCCGGGTTCGATCCTGACCGCTAATACTTGTATCGAAAATAAAAAAGGTCAGTGTATTGACAAGTCACCTGAAGATGACAGAAGAGTCAACTCCCAAAACACTCAAATACACCTTGGATAATTAACCAATGTCCAACAACGGCGTAATAAATGAGTCATTGGCAAATGCCTTTAGAATAAGAACTGCCACCTTTTAAATTTGTCACACGACACTTTCATACTACTTCACGCTAGCTACGTCACTCGTCTTCAGTCCTTCGAATATGACCTGGTACGCAACATCTATCGTTTTGCTCCACGCGGCTTCTGCTTGAGACGTCAGCTTCTTTCCAAGTTTCTGTTTCAATAGCTTCATCAGCACCACTTTCAGGTCCTGTAGAATTAAATATACGATATAAAGAACGGAATTAATTTGTCTCATTACTTAAATGATGACAATTAACCTTCAGTATTTACGCAGCTGTTCTTAAAATAGTCACATCAAATTTGTATAGAGACTGGACAGTTGTTTCTAAACGGCCACACATGTTTAACAGATTTCAGCCCAATCTAATGTTTTCTTACATGCAAATACAGGATTTCGTGCAATAAATCTTTATTTGCAAATTTTATAACCTCACTTTTATACTGATGTTATCAGGACGAGCGGGTAAAGCCTGTTCTGCAAAGTGATGTTCTTTCTCCCCTCGAAGGAACGTGTCACTCAGTCCCCCTCCTACCCAATTTCTCTTTTCACCTTTTCGCCCGCTGTTTTCTCTCGAATTTCTCTCGTACAAACACGCAAACATGGAACGGCCTTTTCTAAATAGAGCTCGTTTTAGGCAGGAACGTCACTGACTACACACAACAACAATTCAAAGAAACCAACAAAATGACTGACTACTTCATGGAACTGGTGGGATTCGTCCAACCCATCGAGACCCGTTCAGCAATTTCGGAGACACGACATGGCGGCAGAGAGCACCTGTTTCACCGCCTCATTCTGAGTTCATTTTACGCAATTCTTTGCAGAGAGATCAAAACAATGAAAACAGGCCAAAACGAAAAACCGCTAATTGTGTGTCAGGATGGAGTCAACTGTCTGTCAACTCACATTAAATTCTTTCTCGCTGACACCGTGACGATCGTGGTTCTGTCCCAACTTGATGAGGAGCTCCGTCAGGCACTCCGGGTCCTCAAGGTTGTCGATCACGCTCGTCAGCGAATACATGACGTTCGTAGCGTGAGCAGACAATTTCGCGCTCTTCTCGAGTTCTTGCAGGGATAGACTCTCGAAAACCCGGAACAGTTTCTGATACTCGGGGTGAGCTTCGAAGAGCCTGTATCATAACAACAACAACAACAACATTCGTATTAACATGCAAAAAACCTGACGTCACAATTCAAGACATTGAAGGATCATGTTTTGAACCCAAACTTTTGACCAGCTGAAGACTGCTGTCTTCAGGGTAGTTGCACCGTGTTACAGAAAACATGAATTACTGCGTGGCAACTTCGTCGCAAATAGTTAAGATTTTTTCTGTCGATGACAGGATCATTAATGAATACTGAATTAGAAATTGTGTGGAAGGAAGAAGGCTTGGACTAATTTAAGGTACTTTTCCAAAATTCGTCTGGGGGGGGACTGAAGAAAACGATTATATAAAAATTCAGCTTTCGGATATGCCTCAGGATAGGCGATCTCCCGAGTGCAAAGCAGGTGTGCTAGCCATGCACTGATGTTGAACTGACTGTATAAAGAGTTCCACGCCGGCTCGCTTGGCATCCTGCTTCATGATGGCCCACGTATCGACCACGGCCTGCCGCTCCCTTGGGGTGAGTCCCGTCGTTGGGTGAGGAATGTCCAGTTCAGGATCATCGTTCGGTTCTCTCCCCCAGAAGTAAGTCAGCACACTGCCCATTCCCTTCGCCCTGCAGAAAGAAAATCAAAAACTGAACGATCTGAAATGCTTCCGAGGCAAAATAATTTTAGACACAAACCGAGTCTGGCATTTAAGGTCCTCAAGGCGGTGAGTATAAAAATGGCAGTCTTCTGGGTTGTAGCGTCGTGCAGTCTGGTAAGAGTTTATCATCACCCTCTGAAGCTAAAATACAGCTTCTTCCTTGTCCATATGCATCAGGCATCTAGAACACTGTCGTGTAGTCTGGTAAGAGTTTATCATCACCCTCTGAAGCTAAAATACAGCTTCTTCCTTGTCCATATGCATCAGGCATCTAGAACACTTGTAGTGGCCTCAAAATTGTCTTTTGGCGCCTCATTTCTCCTCCTACCGCCCTCGGCCACCTAGTGAACCCCGACATCTGTGTGATCCTTCTGCATGTTTCTGTATTAAGTGCGTACCTGCAGTCGCTCCGATTGTGTTGTGAACCTTCCGAGCACCGATATTTTACCTAAGAAGCAGCATCCTTTTTAAACGAGTCACTCAATCAAGTCTCAATAAAACAGTTACTTGAATGCCGCGTGCATATTGTGAGCAAAACTTTTCTATCAAACGGGGTCAATTTGTGTAACAAATATATATTATACACATACATATTTATATTTCTACGATCCGTTCTAGTGATTAGGTAGGGAAAATATCAAAGATCTTGTGCTCTGTTTGCTAAGTTTCTCATTTAAATTTTTCTATGTTTCCGCCGATGAAGAAACTCGATGTCTGGATGAGGCTCAAAACTTAATGATTGGTCCGCTGTGGTCTGACCTTACCAGACGAAGTGTCCGAGGAGTGACTGAAGAAGAGTGATCAAAGACTTAAAGCCTTAGAGTTGAAGGCGGTAAATTCCGCCGAAATATTTCTATCTACCTGGAGGGCCAGAAGGCATTTCTAACCAGAAGCCCAACATCGTCTTCACCTGCTTGAAAACTTCAAATATCACTGGAATATAGTTTTATGAAACATCGCAAAGTAATGAAGAAATCAGCTGACGCGGTGAAGCGTCTGTCTTGTAATACTGAGGAACCCCGTTTCGAATCTGTATCGGCGCACGTCTTGACAGAATGTGTCTTGCAGTTACTCCAAGTCAGAGCAGGAATAATACCTAGAAACAGGCCACGATGGCTTCTGCTCATTTTCTATCCAGATGACCACCACACATGGCCGTCCTCTGCTCTTGTTCGTCTGTACGTATCGTCTCTTAACGTGAAGTGAACGCATCCCCGGTTACGTAACATTACGTAGTACAGTTGTGGGACGTTGCGACATGAAACCACGAGAAACACGACTCAGATTGCGTCATGTTACTTGTCACTTCAACTGATATAATTTGTGGAATGTTATTGACTTTATTTCTCTGTGGGATTTGGGGTTTTTACAGCGGCGAGTCTGAAGATGGCTGTCCTCTTGCCATATTTTGTGTAATGTGTCACATTCATAAGATGGAAATAATAAGTAATGAGGCCAATGGCATATAAAGTTAAGTTTAATTTAATGAGGGCTGATTAAGTGAGAAAAAAATAGTTTAATGGACTTCAAAATCTAACATGAATGCACTTAAATCCATTTTATTGTATATACCGACATATAAGGAGTATATGTAAACATACGTTACACTTTCGTGTACCTAGAGGCCAGTATATTTATAAATGAGCCGGGCAGTACGATAAGTACTGAGTTACAGACAGTAAAAATGACCCATTTGTTCATGTTCGCCTTGTATTTTACATTTTTCAATGATGAAAATTACAGTTATCATAAAGTATCAATGGATAGCAACATAATTAATATTCGCGCATATTAGCAATGACAAAAATGTTTAAAGCAGAAGTAGCTGATGTTCCTGAGCAAAACATCTAGTCCGTACCACGGAAAGGATTCATATAAATTACTAATTATTGAATAAAAATTATAGAGTAAACAAATGTAAACTCCGTGTGACAAGTTCTTTATATGCTCAATATATCGATTTTACTTACGTGTCTTCAAGGTCGATATAGGAAAATAAGAACGATAGTCTGAATCCGTCACTGCACTCGGAGGACTCTGGTAGGAGTGAAGCTGCCCAAGGCTGTTGAGCAATGCTGTCTGAACTATTCCTTATGTGACACGTGTTGCACCATTGTTATTACATATTAAGTCAGGCGAGATTTTAATCAGGTAGATTCGTTTATGCAGCGCAGTAACCGGACACTCCACTGGACGCACTGAACGACGTCAATCACGCAGCTTACTTAAATGGTCGTCAATTTAAGATTCGCCAGTTGTCTCTCTCTCTCTCTCTCTCTTTCTCTTCCCTCCTGCTCGTCAGTTTTCCTCCAGTGCCTTGCTTCATTGCTATTCCCAAGCGTTCTTGGCACCCGAACGCACGTTCACCCATCGTTCTTTACTTTTCTCAGGAACTTGATAACATTGTGTGAAATTATCTTGCAGATGGCTCCTATGGGCTAAACACACAGCTGACATTTTCATTTGAAATAAAACATATGGAACATAATCACATTCCTTTCAACATGTCTTGACACAAACTGCAACACTGACAGACTCTGGCAAAAGCCAAGGAAAATGTAGTACACCCCTGGGATTCTCAGAATGAATTCATCCCTAGCTGGAATTTGTCTTCACCAAGGACAGAATGAACAACACTGACAAGTGGTTAACACTCCTGCTTCATATTCGGGAGGTCCAGGTTCAAATCCTTCTCTGGAAACCGTCCATCCCAACTGAGCGTTTTCGTCATTTGAAGATACTATCCTGGCATTTGTCTGGAGAGACTGAGGCAAGCCACAAAGATCCACAGTCGGGATAGCCGGTCTCAGTGCCAAAATTTGAACCTGCGACCTTCAAAACACGAAGCAGGTGTTCATTCCTTTGTCTCTGAAAATGGGAATCAGGCACCGATCATTGTCTTTTTAACATTCTCTGCCTTATGACATTTTTGTCATGTATTTGAGTCCCTCTTCCCTATTTCCTTCATCTCATATCTCTCAATGTTGGAATTTTATTGTCATAATACACTTCAAAGCCTAAGCAAGAGAAAAGCAACCCCAACTTCAATAGAAACAAAGAAAAAAGAACTAAGAAAGATTTGAGGTTTTCAATGTGGTCAAAATGTGGACTGTAATCTTCTGAACCATTCTGTCGAGAAGTCTGATCATAACCCATCCACTTACCTTACGTTCCTTTTAAACATACATGTAAAGAGAAGAGAGAGAGTGAGGAACGAAAGGATTAGAGAAATCATGAGGATGGATCGAGATATAATTGAGGAGATGGAGAAGAGACAACTGATTTGGTACGGACATGTGCAAAGGATGGAGGAGGAAAGGTTACCAAAGAAGACTATGAAATGGCAAACGGAAGAGAGACGGAAGAGAGGGAGGCTGAGACCAGGATGGAATGATGGAATTATAAGAATCATGATAGAGTGGAAACTACCTCCGGAAGGATGGGAAAATAGAGAAGAATGGAAGAAAATATTAGGCACCGGAAGAAACTGAAGAAGAAGAAGAATGTAAAAATACTATTATAATTTTAGAACATGAAAACACTTTGTTTCTGATTGTATGTTTGCAACTATTTCAGAACAATGATAATGTGACATAACATAAAAGAATCTTTGAATTATAAAGAATGCCATCTATTATTTGTAAGTTATAACATAATTTGGGATAACTGAGCTACTAGATGGGGCAGTCAGTTGGAAAACTGCAAGGATAAGCAGCAGTTTTAAATTGTACGATACAGTTGTTTCATGAATTTGGAATATAACACTGAAGTAAAAAAACTGTCTCTTCTTTATGTAAGTATTATTTGTTGTTACCTGTTCATTTGAACACATCTTATGTGCAACATGCATAACATTATGCTTCCTGCAGTTCTTGAGAGCGTGCATAACAGAGGTGCCAACTGACTAATTTACAATTTTTAGGTAAATAATAAAATTTTATTTCTGTCTTTTTTCTGTGCTACATAAGTTTTGAGAAAAAAAAATGCATGTTATTCATATCACTCTAGGATTACAATATCTAATATAATTTATTTTGAGGTGTGCATTATGGCAATTTTCATTTACATAAAGTTTAAAACATAACCAATGTATTTGTTATTGTCATATAATAATTTATTTGAGCTAAAGGTTTTGCTTTATAGATATTATTTCCTTAAATGATGAAGTCAGAAGGTTCTGTATTATAAATCGTGTGCATGATTTTTCTCCAAATGTTAGGAATGTATACACTTACATTTTCTTATTCTGACATAGTTTTAATGTGCATCTTCTCTGGTGTTAAACATGTAAGCACCATCTTATAGGCAGTATTAACATGATAAAAATCATAAACTTGTCAACAAATATAATATAATTACACAATTTTTCTCATTCAATCAAACAAGAACTTTGTATCTTGGGATAATAATGTCAAGATGCATATTTGTTATAGCATAGGTTAATACAGTATTTTCATTGTAAGATCCCCTAAATAATAAATTCGCCACTAGTCAATACATTTCACCTCAACTAAATATGTTCTGTAAGAACTATTATCTTATAGCAGAGGTCCTCAACCTTTACCAGACTTTGGGCCACACTTGCCTCTCTTAATCAACTCACAGCCTGCAATGAGGTAATTTATTAAAAATGCTACTCAATTAGGCCTACTAACAGGTTCAGATGTTACTCAATAATTTTCTTTAACAAAATCAGTTATTAGTGACACTGCTTCTCCTTGATCACTTCAATATCAGGTTTTAATTTCTGTTGTCGTTATTCACATGCTTTCTTCCACGATATCAACAGTAAGATATGTCCTTGTTCTTAATTTGATATTCTGGTACTTGTGGGTTATTGGGACACACCGCTTTAAAAATACTTGTCATTTATTGAAATAAAATATAATAACTTTCAAGTATATGTCATTCATCCACACACACATTAACCTAACCTAACCTAACCTAACCTAACCTAACGTATTTTTAAAGTGATGAGTCCCGATAACCCACAAGTACCGATATTCCTAAATAGGCCTGCCTTAAAGTAAGTAATACCTGGAAGTCACTTTCATTCCACACAGCTTAAACCTGGAGCCAGTTGTACACTGTTTAATCGTTAGCAATACCTCATAACCTATAAATTGTTCTGCACTAATAAATAAAAACCATACATAAATTATTAAACAGTGTTTATGGAATGTCAAAATATTTTAAACAGTTTCTAACATTTCTTTGGTTCCTGTTTTATCTAGCAGCTAAACTAGAAATGTGAAATGGGAAGTGTTGCTGTTTTTTTTAAAAAAAAAGAGATTAGTTTGTTGGCAGCAGTGTCATGCCATTGTATTATCACGTCAAGCATCAAACATAGGTTCCCAAGCTTAAGATATTTAAGATGCATCAATGAACAATAATGGAACTAATAAATTAATATTAATATAAATATAAAATATGCTCTATATACAGAGGGTCCCATGAAGTTGTAACTCGCCTACTAGCATGCAGTAGTCACGTTCTGCATTGATTATGTCTGCTTGCTGTTGCTGCGACATGTAGTTGTGGTGTGTTTCACATTAAGTGGGACAAAATGTGTATCAGCTTCCTATCTAATGGGTACCAGGACCATCTGTAAAGCAGCTGGGGTGTGAATGTGACCACACATTTCTATCTAGTCCCCCCCCCACCCCCACCCCCTACACCTCCATGACATGGTACACAAGACAACTTCATCTTTATCTTTAGATTAATGTATGAAAACAGCAAATTGTATATTCACCCAACAGAGACCAGACTAAATAGTCTGATAAATAAATATAGTATTCTAAACCAACAATATTTTTGTGTAAAATGATTGTAAGAAGATTGTCAGGTATAAAATTAAGCAAAATATATTTTCTATAAGTTGTTGTTAATAACTTAATCATGTTCTATTTGACTTTTCCAATGAAAAAGTCAGAACTATATAAAAACCAACCACTTTCCATGCTAGATGACCTCTCCAGCTGATAATATATTGTATAGACATAAAATTACTAAAAAAAATGTGCCTTTATAAATATTATTTGAGCCAAGCACCATATGACATGTTTATAGTATAACCCACACCTTACTTTGCAAATAAAAATGGTACATTTTTCTGAACTCAACTTCTTTAATGTTTTTGTTCATGTTCCTGAATTAAATCTGACAAGATATCAGCCATCTTATCGCTGTGACGTAAAACAAAGGCATGATCAATTTGATTTTCACATAACACACATTTTAGATCTGGATGATTTTGTGCAATATCTTTCCAATACTTCAATGGCACCCAGCCATCTGTAGTACCATAATACAAATATAACAGATCATTGACTTCTCTCAAACTCTGATCATCTAGTTCTTTAACTTCCTCCATTTCATCCAGTGCAAGGAACAAAATATTTTCCAACACAGTAGGGTTCATCAGTTGCATTGTTGTAGACACATGATAAGTTGGCATGCTTCTCAACATGAAATGCATAGCAAGTAAGAATTTCTTTACAAAAACTGGAAGAAAGGTGAAGACCCAAACCAAGAATATCATAACTGGCACTAAATGCTTTATAACACCTGTCAGAAGTTTCCCATTTGGTGACTCTGCCATACGTTCTATTGTTGGAAACAAGAGATATGCTTTCATGACTCTGGATCTTGTATCATCATTCTTAAGAACTTCTAATATCATCTTAGCACCAATGGAATGTCCTATAAGGATTATCTTCACATCCTGTGGAACGTATTTCTCAATAAATGCTAATTTATGTTCGACCTGACCTTTCAAATTGTAGAGCTCTGGATTTTGTCGTAAAGGTGGTAGGCTGTTTATAGCTGTTGGTGGCAACACGTGGCCAGCGAGAGAAACAGCCCACACTGGAACACCAAGACGAGACTGTAACCTTGTTAAAAATGTAGTGTAATAACCAGCCAATCCAGGATTGCCAGTAATAAGTAACACAATTTCCTTATGATCTGCATTTAGCGCATCTTCAATCCAGCCTCCCCAAGTGATGACATGAGTTGAGAGACCATTTACGTTCACAAAACCCTCTCTCATTTTACCAGACATGGTTCATAACCAGTGAAGAATTAGACTTGATAGAACTGAATATAAAATAACCCAGTATGTTTGACAACTACAGCCGAGTACTGGTATTGACGTGCAACTGCTGACTTGCAGCTAACATCAGCGGTTAGCACATCCATGACCAGCGTTCTTGCAGTGGTCGATGCCCCCTTTTTTGTGACTACGTAAAACGAAACGTGACACGATTATCGCAATATTGAAGTAGTTTCATATTTCACCAGTAGATGGTAGGACGGGTCGGTCTCGTAGTTACATCGTAGATGGCAGCTGCAGTCAGGAACCCAGCTATTTCTTATATTTGCCTGGCAAAAACTAAGGCAGTACTCACAATACAGCTCTAGACTTGTTTCACAACATTGCGTGAGGATCTGCTACATTCTGCGTGTGCGTACTTCGTGGTAGTGGTCGGAGTACGAAGACGTAGACGAACAAACTTCTGAAAGGAAAAGTTATTTTTAAATAAAACCTAAGGTATTTAACAACGCCTACGCTTTAAGAAATGGTCACTTTTCTCATGAACCCTGTTGTCTTCGAGAAAGTGGTCTTCAAATATTAAACGTCGCTTTTCGAGTAAATGTCCCCATGCTAAGTGAGTCCCTTATTACAACTGAATGTAGCGGCGTAAACAGATGGGCTGGGGATCCCCGATCTCCAGTAGCGTAAGTTAATTAAAGATACGTTGCGTTAGAAGAGGAAAGGTTTCCCCCAAGTTCAAGCTCGCCACCCAGACAGCGAAACTTACAAGCAGTTCAGAATATTATTAATTAATCACCTAAGTAGGTATCACGAATCGAAAAACATAAAGTATCTATTGAATTTACGTAAATGGAGGGAAACTGAAGAGAATATAAAATGTGAAATAATATAGCTTCAAGCCTCGGTCGCTTTATCCCCGGGGAAAGGTCCCGCCCTCTAATCAAGCTACCAGCGATTAATCTCGTGGATTTTGCTGACTGCCTCTCGATACGAGCGAGTGAAAAATCACGGGCTATATTTTCAGTAGTTGAGTACTGGTGCTGGGATTGCTTACGCAGATCAAATTGGGTAAAACGTCTTACTACAAAGGCGCTTTGTCAATGTCGCCAGCATCTGGCAGTTTCTAACCTGTACTTTTTAATAAAGAACGCCTGATAGCAAGAACAGAAATTATACCTGAGACTTATCAACCAAAACCGATGGCAAATATTCTAATAACGACACATTTTGTTAGGGAAAATTATTGAGTAATAGTCCTAAGTAAATCTGAACGTGTTTACGACAGTAGGCCTAATTTATCAGCACTTTTAATAAACGAATCTCATACATATTTGCTATAAGCGAGTTGATAAGCAACAGTGAATGCGACGCCAGGTTTTGGAAGAAAATTGAGAACCCCTGATTTGCAACTTGTACGGATTCTTTGGAACGAATGAGAAGCTTCATAGTTTCCACACTTTCCCTAACATTATTAGGGTGATAGAATCAAAGAGGATTGCGTGGGACAAATCGCGCGCGTGGAGAAGATAGGAGGATAATATTACTAAAAAGTGTGAGGGCTTGGAATAAATTCATCTGGCTCAGGACAGTCTTCAACCGCCCGCCAGTTCCTATAAAATGAGGTGATTTTATTAATCAGCTGAGCGACTGTTAGCTTCTCAAGAAGGACTCTTCAACATGAAATAATTTATAATGACAATCTTATGAACGCAGGCATTGAAACCTTGTTCATGTGTTGTTAAAATTATACATTAAAGGACTCGCTGTTATTCTCAAACCCCCACCACCAATACCCTTCAATCTAGCTGAAGTGACGTAAGACATGTTATTATCACTTTCACGGAGATTCAAGGTCTGTGCCTAGTTCGATCGTAGACCGATTGAGGTCGGGCAAGTCGCTATATTTACTTCCTAGATGACAGCCTTGGCCGTTGTGCCAGACAACCCCCCGCCCCTCCCTTGCCAGTTTCTAAATACATTAATTCCGATATGTACTTTAAATAATAAACGATTTCTTGCATCTTCAATTCCAGGAGTCAGTGCCTTTATTAGAATGTTACAGGTGGAATTAAAGGTTCTTTCTTCTAAGATTGGAATTCAGGATAGAACAATTAAATCGTTTGGAAAAGTTCAATGCTGACCTAGCAAAACGTGTGAAAGTCATATTACACATTCATTTCACACAAATATAACTTCCATTGTATGCAAAGACGACCATTGATTAACATTATCGTTTACTGATATGCCGCGCTGTTTTTCATCTGGAAATTAACAGCAGTAGCAGAATCTCTAATGCCAAAGACCGCCACTGACTACGATCTTGAGCCAGTTCTATCCACCCCTCGCCTCAACAACCCATTTCCTTGAGGCTTATTTTAGTGTAGTCGTCGTCCCATCTTTTAAGACGGAAGCAGAAACTTATCTTTATCGATTGGCAAATTATAACGCACCGAACACGCGTAAGAAACTGATAGAAGGTAAAAACTGTTCCCACATTTTTATCTCTCTGCACATTTGCTCGACTTATCCATTCCGGTACAATACGCGTTTCCTAATCTGTCTCACTTATCTCTTATTATGAATGAGCACTCAATTCGGTTTGTATAAAGCACACGAGTTTTTTTAGACATTATCTACAATCGCGGAAAGTAATTCAACTGTCTGAACAATCGACAATCAAGCCAACAATGAAGTCCGGAAACAGATGATTTCCGTCTGTGTGATTGCTGTCCATTTGTGTGCCATGGACTGTTTTATGTGTATATATATATATATATATATATATATATATAATCTACTTATGTACGCATTGTGTTATGATGTTAATGAAGAGAGATTCTGACATCTACTTTTTGAGTTAATCGATTGTTCTGTCCCCAGTTTCATATTTGTTTCTGACATCACTTCAATACGTGAAGTTATATTAAGTTTAAACAAAAAACTGTCGAAGAGAGTTTCTTTCCTGGGGAATTTGCTATAGGAAACAAACTAATATATAAAAATGAGTCTTATTGGACGTTGGACCGTATAGTCTGCTAGATGTTTACCTGATGATGGAGGCAGCAAGGACCTCTGAAACTTCTACCAGACCACACGACGCAACATTCATCTTCAGAATCATAGTTGTGAAATTATTAGATCGTGTGTGGAAGAATTTAGGTGAATATAAAATTTGATATCAATGTTTGATCTGCTTTAAGTTTTGATAGTCACGTAGAAATCGAATCGATTTTAAACTCGTTGACTATTAAACCGTCGGTGGTGTTCAATGCTACCAACTTTATTAGGCCAGCAGAAAACGTAATAAAATGAACGAAAGTTTGATCGAATGATCAGACAAACAGTAAAAATAACTGGCCTCAAACTCCTGGAAGAATTTCTGTAATGGGTTTCAGAATAATTGTAGGGAGAATATCGAGAGAAGACTGAGGTGGGAGACGGTAGGAAGACGCGAGGTCAAGGTCGTAGAGAAGAATGGGGCAGTGATCGCGAAAGGAGACAGATGAGAGGGTTCTCTCCGTTCTGTTCTTCTTATTGTCGAGAAATTCCTTACCCTCCCTCCCCTCTCCCCTTATTGCTTTTCCGGTATCCGATCTGCTCAGTCCCTCCTCACAAACAAGATAGGTAAATAAATAGTTTCCACGTAAAATTTGAAGACTGCCTAATCTTATCCCCGTTTCTATACTCCGTTGACCTCATGAACACCTGTAGTGGCCCCTCCAGATAATTCCCGCTTCAGTTAAACCGGCGTCTGCTTTATATTCTAATGATTCTTCATCGCCTGGCGAGGGCTTTGTGTAATCCATTGTAGTCGAGGTTCGCCTAAATAATATTTTAACAACTCAGACCGTACCGCAAAGAGAACACTACGAACATCAGTTTGAAGGAAATAATATTTTAGTAGGACTTCAGGTTCTCACGGCGGTGAGTACGAAGAAGGCTGTTTTTTTTTGAGTCGTGGCGCTGTGTAGTTTATAAGAAGTTTACTAACGTTTCAGAGGTCCTTCTTGCCTCCATAATCAGGGTGATCGCACGGCATCACAGCCCAGAAGACAAACATCTTCGAAATTTTATCTGTTTACTTCGGGTAGGTTAAAAGTGTCGATAATGATAAGATAGTACGACAAGTGACGGCCGAGACATTCACCTTCTAGGTCGGAAGTAATTTGTGTCTTCATTGATGATTTACGCTTGGCCTTATAATCACCACCTGTGTTGTTAGCATCCGTGTGTGTAATGAAGATGAACTAGAGGAATGAGGGTTGAATTAAATGACCGAATATTAATTAAGATAAAGATGCACGCCTCTTGTTGGAGTACAATATAAACACGTCAAAAGAAATCAGTTTCAAAAATATAACGTCTTTGCCAAACCAAATCTAACGTAATCTAACCTAACCTAACCTAACCTAACCTAACCTAAACCAGACACGTTCGAAACTTTCAATGGATTTGGAAAACACTCGACCACTCAGCTTTTGAGCGTTGCAATCAGTAAACTAAAATGCAAATTGAGCAGAGATGTTGTCACATGTGATAAATTCTTGTGGGATGTAAGTTTTGGTTTAGTTTTTAACAAAGAATTATCTGTGGACGTTAATAGTTGCAATAACAAACAATTCGATGACTTTTTTTGCTTGTGTTGTGTGTGTTACGTTTGTTGTAGAGAACCACACTTCTTCAGTGTAACAGATGCATGCGTGTCCTTAACATCTTTTAGCCTCATGTGGATCAACTATAAGACCTTATAAAATATTATTTGTAGTATGAGATTATCCACAAAAGTCGCATATTTGTAATGTAAACAATATTTCCTGTCGAAATTTCAGTCTCTCATCCTGGCGGATTTTAAGATGACTGTCTTGTAGGATGTTGCGCCGTCCAGGGAGACAGCGAGAGAGAATCTCTGAAACGTCTGTAAACCTTCCACGAGGCTACGCAGTGCATTTTAAAGATCAGAGTATTTCGATTTCCCGTACCATCTTCATTGTATGTACCTTGGATGCTGCATCTGATGACGTAATATACGGGCAGTTCCCCTTTATCGACTTGTTCCTCTCACTCCTCCTACACCGCGCCCACGAACTGCATTCTACCCCCTCCGCACTTCGCTCCCTTTGTCCAGAGACCGACAGTACTCCCTCCTGCCCCCCTTCCGCCCCCTCAAGCCCTCATGATCCTCAAGGCCAAGGTCAAACAACTTCAGTTCTAAAGATATTCTCTCTCACGTTGTCGTGCGACGTTCTCATCGATTTACAGTTCCGGGTGCCTGATGCTTCAACTTTATCTCAACTTTGCTCTTAAAGTGGGATAGTATCATTTCGATGCACAGTTTTACTTTCGTGGCAACAAATATTCCTTTAACCATTTCTTTCAATCCTGGGGACACATCACAAAAAATGTCGCTGGATGTTAGTCACAATATCGCAATTCCACAAGTATTTATTCATTAAAGTAATTCACAGTGAATCTCTCTGCCTGTTTAATGATGTATACTGCCTTATTTCAATTTGGTACGCAATAGAAACCCGGTTAAATTAAATAATATTTGAAAGGAGAATTTCGTTCAAACAAAATAAGCAAGTTTATAGGTTAAATTTTCTGGATGCACAAAAAGTGGAGGACAAGCGAAAAGGAATTTAATAACAGTATAAAATAACGACTGTAATAAATAATAAATCCATTTCCTGCTCCTAACACTGAAATAAAAACAAAGCTCATCCAAATGTATTTATTTTTGTAAAATGTGATATGGGATTAATATATATATATACATACACACATACATTTCAATTATCATTGTACCGATATCGATTTACGCCGAGAAGATCGGGACGCATCTGTTCACAAGTTCTCAAAATGAAATTACTATTCGATTAAAATTCATCCTCTAACATTTACGTAGAGCTGGTAATTTATCATTACACCCGTGTAATCATCTTTCCACCGCCGCTCCGTACTTATCTATCACCGCCCAACGAGGTTTGCGATTGCCCTGGCCAAGTATCACATTCTCGTACCCTCGGCCCAAAGTTAGGGCTTTTCCTCTGACAAGGCTCTTGGCTGGTCTCTTAAAGATTGTTTAATTATTTATATTATTAATGTAATTGCAAAGAAATCTTAATCGACTTGGTAAATCAGCAATGAACTGTTATACAGTCATCCTGATTTGCGCTGTGTAATCTTGTACAAATTTACCGACGTTTCAGAGCTGCTTACTGCCACCATCATCAGAGCGAATCACTGTCAAACCAGAAGACAGCCATCTTCGTACTGGTTCAGTATAACTTTGCATTGATCTAATTGGAGTGAGACATAAACGTTTTCTTAGAAGAATGGTTTTGTAACGACAGATAAGAAAACCTACAATTATTTCCGTAGTAATTAAACTTCGCAGCAATATATTTATTTCTGAAAACATGTCCCGCACTTCACGGGGACATTTCTGACAACAAGCTGTAAAAGAATGATGAAACTGCACGAGTTTCTTACTCTGATAGTCTTACGTATATTCGCGTTGACCAAAGAAGAAACTGTTACCTCTGCGTGTTTTAGTCATATCTTGGTTCGTGGGTTCAAGGTTGTACACTTCTAGACGCTGTCTTCGAAATGAGAATGACAGTTTACGTCCGAGGGCTGAGTCACACGTCCCAAGTTCTTCAGATGGAGTTGCGCATTTGATTCCGTCTCCCCCTTACTCCTTAGCTACTCCATCAAGTTGCATGTAATCCGCTCAGTTGTAAGGAAGTAGTGGTACAGTGTTGGTTGCTTTCAATTCTGCGCAAAATTCTGCGTACTTCGTCAGCAATAACAAGATGGTGTGTCATAATGCTGCTAATTTTTACTGCCAAGATGTAAGAAACTTAACCTTATATACAATTTATTTTTGCTGTGGAAATCAAGTCACACGATTATGCTTCGTAACTGAGGGGATTTTTTACGCAGAGTTCGCATACTCTCTTGTAATGGTGTGTCTCAAAACAAATCACGTGTTAGCCACGGAGGGCTGTTACTTAATTCCGTTGTATTGAAGCCCTTGTTTTCCTGCTTTAACCTTACTCTGTTCAAGCACTGTGTACACATTTTGTTGGCAGTGTGATATACTTCTGTTTACGACAGGAATCTGCCTTTCCAGATGAATTCCAGGAAGTACAGTACCGAACAAAACTATACAAACGGGAAACATTTTGTTTTTCATTTACGTCTGCACTCTTAAATGTCTTAGTTTTTTGGAGAACATTTTACATTTCTTTCTAATCTTCGCGATTCGTATGTATAATCTTTTTTAAAATCTTGTAACTCTGTACTTTGCCCACAGAGTGTATTTACGGATTTCATATATTTTTTTAGAATAAACAGCAGTTATTTCTTTAAACTGCATTAAGTAACTGATCTTTGTAATATAAAAGTTCTGTTTTCTTTTCGGTAAGGACTTCATATTTCAAACAGATAAACGAATTCCTTTTTTACTCATGTCACTAACAAGTACAACAATAGCAATGCAGTCAGTTTTAGTTGTGTATTAATTACAAAACGTTTTTTATGTCAATTCGTAATCATTTAAAAACGATCATTCTCATCATATCAGTGTTTTAAGATACGTTACACTCCTAATATAATTAAGGAGAGAGATACAAAGTTCTCACGGCGGCGAGTATGAAGGCGACAGCCTTCTGGAATACTACATTTTGAAGTCTCGTAAAAATTTACCATCGCCCTGAAGATAAAGGCGGTAATAACGTTTGAAACGTCGGTAAACTTCTACGAGACCTCACGGTGCAATATTGCAGGTGGCTGTCATCTTCCGTCTTCGCGGAGGTTTTTCATTGCAATATAAATAACAGAAAATTGTGTTCGTATTGTGAAATACGAAATGTTAAAAGTTTCTTTCTTGACTCTTCAGTGTGTTGGCCGGGGAAGGGGGAATCTTTTCTGAGGGAAGTGTTTCATCTTCTCGGTTATGATCCTCTTTGGTGGGCTAAGTCTTTAGCTAGCCCTGAGCTCAGTGAATCTAGAGTTTCCCCGGCGCTGTGTATCGTCCGCTGCTTGAGCTGGGCTTGTCGGCAGCACTGCACAATCTCGAACAGTTCCCTGCAAGCACTGGGCTAGCTAAGAACCTAACAGTGGGTTTAGGTAGGGAATTATATCATTGTCATTCGAGTAAGACAGCTCGTCAAACCAAATTCATTAATTTGTCCCCTCCATGTTATTTATTTTCAAAGTGAACATGTGATACTTGAAGTTATTGTTTATGGAATGGTGTTGTGATACAATGTAATGATAATTACAAATGTGTTTCACAAAAAAGAATGTTTCCCACTTTGGAAGGATGTTCGTAAACGTATGAATGGTTAAACAGGTCCGTCGTGTATGAAGGAATTTCTCAAATTGAATAATGACACAAGAGCGACATATTGTTAAGACGTTGCTCTCTTCAGGCAATCATGTCACTGTGTCACTAAAGGAAAATGTAGAGCGAATTTCGTGCACTTAAACGTCCCTCCGCCCCCCCTGTTATCTGTACCAGTGACTCATTTCACCAGGGTCTAGTATTGATTTAGTCCTCCACTGTACTAAGGGGAGAGCCCTCCCCCAGCAAGTAAAATTGCACAGGCTATTCATATATTGGACACAAGCCATATTCATTAAAATATTGCAACAAATATTACGTCATTGATTCAAGAGTTACATAAAGAGTTTCGAAATTATATAAATATTTAAATCAGCATGTGATTCTCACGTGGTTAAATTTCGTTTGGCAGACATTTTAATCGTTTGAAATAGATTACATTATTAGCGGATGAAGGCACTACGTAATTATTTAACTTTTTCTTTTGTTATCAGCTGTTGTGATACTCTCTCATTCTTTTCTGAAGCTTCAAATTAAGTACTTGATCGTAACAACATTAATTTATTTACTGTGGCATTGACCTTAACATGAAAAACAGTTGAAGTGACGACAGCAAGCAAGTGATGAAAGTGTTTGTGTAAGTGATGCGTTTCCGTCGTGTTGTGATGTGCACTACAAATATGATGATGGCCAATTTCAGTGCAGTTCTTCGATATAAATACTTGTTTGAAAACAGTGCATTGAGGTATTGATGCATCAGGAAATGGTTGTGTCGTAGAACTTAAAACTTACAGCTCTTAAAACAAGTTTGTAACTCGTAGCATCTTATGACAGCAGTCCACAAAGTGATTATGAAGTGTAGTAATCGAAGCGTTTTGATTGTTTATGGAATGGTGTTGTGATACAATGTAATGATAATTACAAATGTGTTTCACAAAAAAGAATGTTTCCCACTTTGGAAGGATGTTCGTAAACGTATGAATGGTTAAACAGGTCCGTCGTGTATGAAGGAATTTCTCAAATTGAATAATGACACAAGAGCGACATATTGTTAAGACGTTGCTCTCTTCAGGCAATCATGTCACTGTGTCACTAAAGGAAAATGTAGAGCGAATTTCGTGCACTTAAACGTCCCTCCGCCCCCCCTGTTATCTGTACCAGTGACTCATTTCACCAGGGTCTAGTATTGATTTAGTCCTCCACTGTACTAAGGGGAGAGCCCTCCCCCAGCAAGTAAAATTGCACAGGCTATTCATATATTGGACACAAGCCATATTCATTAAAATATTGCAACAAATATTACGTCATTGATTCAAGAGTTACATAAAGAGTTTCGAAATTATATAAATATTTAAATCAGCATGTGATTCTCACGTGGTTAAATTTCGTTTGGCAGACATTTTAATCGTTTGAAATAGATTACATTATTAGCGGATGAAGGCACTACGTAATTATTTAACTTTTTCTTTTGTTATCAGCTGTTGTGATACTCTCTCATTCTTTTCTGAAGCTTCAAATTAAGTACTTGATCGTAACAACATTAATTTATTTACTGTGGCATTGACCTTAACATGAAAAACAGTTGAAGTGACGACAGCAAGCAAGTGATGAAAGTGTTTGTGTAAGTGATGCGTTTCCGTCGTGTTGTGATGTGCACTACAAATATGATGATGGCCAATTTCAGTGCAGTTCTTCGATATAAATACTTGTTTGAAAACAGTGCATTGAGGTATTGATGCATCAGGAAATGGTTGTGTCGTAGAACTTAAAACTTACAGCTCTTAAAACAAGTTTGTAACTCGTAGCATCTTATGACAGCAGTCCACAAAGTGATTATGAAGTGTAGTAATCGAAGCGTTTTGTGAAATCACGTGGGAAATGTGAAAAAACCCAGTAAATATTCTTGTGAAAATTGTTCAGAATTGTAAGAAACAAAGAGTTGTGTTGGCGGCCTACGTGGTAACAGCACTGCGACGCACCAAACTGAAACATCGATACTGAACAACGATTGCAAACATCGGAATTATATGGTTTAAAATCTTCAAGAGTTCAAAGTAATAGTGCAATATCGACGGTAAAAATCGCGGTTCCAGTTCTCGACTTCTCCTACAACTCGCTGTCGTAAACATTTGGTTCCCATTCAGCGATCTGCCCCCTTCCTGTTGCCCTCACAGGTTCGGTGGGCATGCTACCATGTCGGATGGGAAGGCGAAGAGGCCCCGAGAACACCCTGAACCTCCTCCAGCGCACAGTTCATCATTTGCGTCAGGTAGGATGAACTTCTTATGCTGTAGTTAGTAACACTTTCAATGTCGCGAACGAGATGTCTCGTCACTTTTCTGAATACTTAAGCCAATAACGTCTGTGTTTAACAGTGGCAGGGGAAGAG